>VZUI01038345.1:0-64929 GCA_013401135.1 Cettia cetti | reverse complement strand
GGAGAGGGGGCGCCGCGGCTTGCGGGGCCGGGCGGGGGAGGCGGCGGGCGCCCCTCGGCCCGGGCCTCGGCCGAGCGCGGTCCCCCGGCCTCGGGGCGGCCTCCCCGAGCCCCTCCGGCCCGAGAAGCCGCAGTGTGAGGGCGGCTGCTGTGCAGCGGCGGGAACCGGCTGTTGTCAAAGTTTCCTGCTGCTCCTGCCGTGTGCCGGCAGTGCCGCCGCCTGCTCGGCCGAGCCCGAGGCGGCCGCGGGGCTTTGGCCCGGGGCTTGGGGCAGCGTCCTGCAAACTTGGGCTGAGACCGGCCGCGGGTTTTGAGTATCTTCCCGATTGGTTTGAGGGGTTTTTTTCGTGTGTGTATTGAATCTGCAGAGATGGGACTGTCCCCAGGCACCGCTGTGCCCCCGGAGTGCTGTCCGTACGTGTGTGCGGTGTGTCCCTGGTGTATTTAAGACTCTGCGGTGTGTCCCTGGGGTGTGTAAGAGTGTGCGGTGTGTCCCTGGTGTATTTAAGACTCTGCGGTGTGTCCCTGGGGTGTGGGTGCGTGCGGAGGGTCCGCAGGGTCTCAGCAGAACGCCCCAGGCCCTGGGTGCCAGCCGCTGGCAGAGACATTCCTTCACTCAGAAGTTTCCAGCTGAAGGCGGACTTCTGAACTGAGCTTAAAAATCCTTAAACAAGTAGAAGTGAACGGAAATCTCGCCCTGATGAAAACTTAATAAAAAGAGTATTTAAAATCAGTGCTAGGTTCCAGTCTCTGTATTCTCTCTTTTTTTCTGTTAGTAGAAACCTGGCGGTTTACATCATTCTAGTGAGGATGGAAAGCAAATGTCCGCATCAAAACGTGCACCTTTGTATTCCTTATTAATGCACTTTCTTATCCTAATTTTCATCTTCTGTTCTCCCATCCTGCTCTTCCCTGGGCCAGTTTTCTGGCCGTTTGTTACCCAGTTGTTTGCCAGTCGGGTTGTACCAGGCCAGGCTGCAGATGGGCAGTCAGTGCTGGTGCCTGGTGTGAGCAGTGTTCTGAACGCTGACACATCCCCTGCACTGCTCTCAGGGGATGGTTCTGCATTCTTGTTCGTTTTCCTGCTGCTGTTGGCTCTGTTGATGTAGTGATTCCTTGTGAAGATAAGCCGTAGAAAAATAAATCCTTTTCTTAATTAATAAGTGAGTGCTTATTTGAAAATAAACTTAGGCAAGCCCTAAGGAGCTGCACTGGAAATTAAAGAGATGTGAGAGAAGGAGAGATAAATGAGGTAAGAAAAGGATTGCTGTAGTATTTAGGCATTGGGATCTTTAGCAAAACTTAAGTGAAGAGTTCTCTAAGTAAATCTGGGCTCGAGTTCAGCATTAACCTGAGACTTACCTTTGTTATTCAGGCAGGACTATCATAGATGTGTATTAGTTGCAAAACAACATTGTGAGATCTAGTCCTGTGTAGGATGTGCAGGTGGGGAGAAAGCTATTAAAATTTTTTAGAAAAGTTTTGAAAGATCTTCCATTTCAGCTGTGAAATTGTTGCATGGATGTGTGCCTTACACCTACCTAGCTATAGTGGCAGAATAATGTAAGGAAAGACCTAGTTCAGGGGACTTCTCTCAGACTGCATCACCTGAGGTTTTTCAGATGCTTTGGGGTTCTTGCAAACACCCTAAGGCTGTACAGCTCAGTGCTGTGGCATGGGAAGGCCCACCCTGAAAATTATCTAGGGTTTATTTCATAAATTGGAAAAAATGCAGCTAATTAGAAGTTACCCTTTAGAAAACATGTACTTTCAACATTTAATATAGAATACAACATTAGTATAGTTTCAGTTTTTTAATACTAGCGTGAAGTAACTTAATTCTGAGGATTTACAGAGTAATTAGCATGTTAATAATTAACAGGACATATTCATAAGGACAATATAAGGAGTTTCCTATTACTTGGCCAAACTCATTCCATGGGTGGCTTTAAGAAAAAAAAACGTGTGAATAGTAAAAATTACACTGGATAAGGAACAGAACATTTTTTATATTCCTAGGACTTTAACCTCATGACAGCTCTGCGTGTCTGACATGATCTAGCAAAATTCTTTTTCCTGATTTGATCAATAAAGTACTTTTGTTCTTCCTACAAAGCAAACTATGTTTTATGATGTTAGTGACGACTTACAGCATTGCTTTCTGCATCTGCTCACTTGCTGTGCTGTTCAAAATACGCATTTTGAATTACTGCTAAGCAATTTGAAATTTCTTTTTTTTTTAGCCCGACTGGATCCCACGTGGAATGGTGTAAACAGCTGATAGCTGCAACCATTTCGAGTCAGATTTCAGGGTCTGTCCCATCGGAGGGTGTGTCCAGAGACTACAGGGTAAGTGACTTGAGGATTGCATTGATTTGTTTTCAGATACAAGAATGGAAGATCTGGAAGGTCCTTGCTATCTTGATTAGCAGGTGGTAAGTACTTGAGTGATCACTGGGTGTTTCAGAACTAGAAACATCTAATTATGTGTAGGAGTCTTTTGAATTTGCTTCCTGTTTCCCTCCATATTTAGAATAGTGCCATTGAAATCTACAGAATAGAAATTAACAGAGAAGTGAAAGGAAATTGTAGAAGTCAATGTTTTGAATAAAATGTCAAAAGCGAGTTGTCTTTTGATTACCATATAAAATAATTGGTAAAGTAGATTTTAGTTACAGGTTGAAATGGTTCCTAGTGTGAGTACAGACTTGAGCTCCTCAGATTTCACAAAACATAAATGTATGTCCTTGTCACCGTGCAGGAAACATAACTGAGTATCATTTTTGATGGTGTTTCTCCAGAGACACATAATTTAACAGCAGGCTAACAAACAGGCCACCTTTTTCATTCCCTCCCAGCAACATTTTTGTCACTTAGGTAATGCCTGCCCAGTGTGGTTTCCCTGAGTTCCACTGTGCTTTTGTGCCCCTGTTCTTTCACACTCACTGGCTCTTCCCTTCCTGCAGCCACTCAGCTCAGCTGTCAAGAGTGGAGCATGGGCAGTTTTTCTCCTCCCACAACATGACAAAAGTTACCCATGTTTCAATTCCCTTTAAGAAGCCCAACTTGCTGCTATCTAGATCCCTTTTTCTTCTTAGAATTTTGAGTTTTATTGTCTTCACAGAGAATGGCCAAAGGAAGATCTTTATCTCTTTTTTCTTGTTTTAATTAGATTTTAATTCACATATGCTCTCTGATTATAATGTTGTCTGGAAACAGTGTATTTTAGATTGAGTGACAGGTCAGATTCAGCCTGAGTCCACAAAATGTTTTTGGCTGTAATGTATTTAAAAGTTCAACCTTAACAGAGTTTCACACCGTTGGCACAGTCAGCAGTTTGTAAAGAGTAGCTCTCCCATACTACAGCAGCTGAATTGCAAATGCTTGCTCCAGGTCAAGGCCAATATTTTTGGTAAAACACTGTGGGAAACCTTGCATTACATCTGTTGATGTTGTATTTGCCAAGGATTTCATTATAATAAAATCCAAGTGTGTGAGCTTGATGTTCAGTTTATCTCTGAGAAGAATGCGTTCCTCTGGAATGAAGATCACTGTTTAATTTTGAATAACTTCCATCTCTATACTAAACTCATCTCAGGTATTATTTAACAGGAATAAATCTTTTAAGGTCTAATTAAAATTCTTCTTCATTCTCTATCTCTGAGAAATGAAAGAAAAGGATTTAAGCCTGATGGTTTAAATTAAGAATTTTTGTGGATAAATTTTACTCAGCATCATTGCTTTGCTGTGATTTGAAATCCCATATTTGTATATAACATGGTGGAATTTTTTATAGTTGCTTACCCAGTACCACTAACAGCTTGGGTTTGTTCATCATATGAAAAGATGATGCTCAGTTTTCCTTTGAGGTATCTTTCTCTTTTGATGCACTTTCCTGGGTCTTCATTTCATTTAGTTACCTGGAATTTCTGCATTTAGAGACATCCTCCAACTCAGAGCCATCGGGTCAGATGTGTGTGTTTGCTTCTGGAACTGGTCAGGCAGTTCTGTTAATTTGTGCTGCATTTAGCAGGAACTCTCTGCTTTATTCTTTCGTTCACCTCTTTTTTATTGTTTAAATGAATACGTTTGCATAACTAGGTAAATATATTGATTCCTGTATTTAGTTCTGTGACTTAGCAGGGAGGAGGGATGCTCAGAGCTGGAGAGCACTGGGGGAGCTCTTGCTTGCTAAACCCAACAGCAACGTGATCTTAGTCCGAGCTGAGCTCTGCTCTGTCCTCTCTGCCACAAGCTCTGCCTGCAGAGTGTTCTTGAACGAGGAGCTCATATCAACGAAAATGCCTCAGATTGTAGCTGCTGACTACAAACACCTTCAGAAGCTGAGAAGAGTTGTCTTGTTCTGAAAGGTCCATGCCTCTCCTTCATGGCTGTTAGTGCAGGCTTATTGTCTTCCACCTAGAAGGATTACCCGGCTCTTTCTTCTCTTTTAACAATAGCACAGTGTAGCAGGATAAAAGGGTGATTAGGAATGAATGTTTCCAAAGAGCTTGGAATTTGTTACATCACTAAAATGAAGTGGCTGAGAATTTTTTTTAGACCAAAGCAATTCTGCAAGTGAGAGTTACTAGTTCTGCATAGCTTTGTTTTGTTCTTTCACAATCCAGCTATAATTAAAATGTTTGGGAGTAGAATTCTTTTGAAAAATCTGAAATACAGAATCTTTAACAAATCAAATCTGTGTGTTTCTTTGGATAACATGTTATATTTTAACTAACAGGTGTACAGGAGGCCAGTTGTACGGGTAAGATTCCCTTTGGCTAGCAGTGGACAGCCTCCTACCTGTGTGTCTCTTGTGCTGTGTGAGATCTTGGTGTGTCAAGCGTTCTTTACCTCATTAATGGGTTTTATGAACCAGTCAGACCATTTTGCTTTGCAGTGCAACAGCTTCTTTGCCACAGAAATGCTTTATATACATTACAATGTTTTTGTGAGCAGTAAAAGTCAACGTGTAAGAGAGCAATATTTTAAAATTATGTTATGAATGTGCAATACTAACTCCGGTTTTATTACATTAATTTTGATAAAATGGATGCTTGCAATTCAGGTTTACATGCTTCAGACTGCAGAGTACTGTGTTAGCAGCTCTAACATGTCTATGCTAAAGAATACCAGTGGTAAAAGCATTATGTCTGTGTTTGTCCTATTTAAATAACTTCCAAATTCATTCTTGCCTTTGTACTTGTTTTAAATTAGTTGCTACCAAGCTGTAATGGGAATGAAAGTTAGGTTTGAAGTTAGGCACTAGTGCAATGACCTACATCTTTTTAATGATAATTTTGAGGCTAGGGCTTGCCCATTGTTCACTGAAGATTATAAAGGGCATGCCTTGTTTTCTTGCCCCTCTCTCTTAGTAACATTTATGGAGTGAGAAATGATCTGGATAGTGTTCTGACATTGTTCATGAAATGTGTCCAACACTTTTATTCAAACAAAGACCTCTTGTTCAGTCTGAAATCAAGAGATGAAGTCTGAATGATTTCTTTTTCTCGTCTGTTGTTTACGTATTTAAAAATGATGTGTTTAGTCCAACCATACAAATCCACAAGTTGATCTTTTTTTTTCTTTTGAATAGATAGCACTTCAAATAATTGGTCTGAGTTGAGTAACAAAAACTGGTTTTGTTCAGTTGTTCCCAGTTCTATGTAAAGGCTTTGATATTTGAATGGTCTGCTCTGCTTCTTTGTCTTTCATATATTTAAATTTTTTTGGTGTATTTGCTCATTGTCCTGCTGGTTTTCTTCCAGGGATCACAGTGTCTACTTTTCTTTGATTTCAGAAACAACATAATTATGATCTGAAATACAAGTAATTTCTGTATAACAGAATTCTACCCATACCTAAATGTTAGTAGTCCTTTATTAGTTAGCTAGTACTTAAACCTGAAAAAGTCTTTTAATTACTTATAACTTTTTAAACTCATGTAGAGTTCAAATTATCTGAAGATACCCAAAGTCCTTCTTCTAAGCTGTTTCTTGAGGGTTCTGTAAAAATACTGTAAAAAGAAAAATTGACATCTAGCAAACACTTGTGAATTTAGACTGAGGCTGATTTTCCAGTCTGAACAGGGAGTAACAGACTGTCATGAGCACAACTTCTCTCCTGTTGTTAAAGGAAGAAGAAGGAAGAACATTTTTGGCTGAGTGTGTTAAAACAATTCCTTAACTGACCCAATGACATTTGTGCTTCTCTCTGGTGTGCAAAAGGACCTTTATATTTATTAAAGAAATGTAATTGAAGTTCAGGATTTGCTGCCAATTGATGCAAAAATAAATTAACATGAACATGTGAATTGTTTGCATATTTTGCTATGAATAGTAATTTTAGATTCTGTAGAGTTACTGGCCAAGTTTCAAGCAACAACATAGAAGTTGCTGGAATGATATGTAAAGCTATAAGGTTGAGAGTTCAATTACAACATGTTCTACACAGCAAAGCTTTTTTTAAGTGGCTAAGTACTTCTATTTGATGTCAACCTATTTTTTTCTGTGAAAGATTGCATGAGTTTTTCCATAATGCTGCCATTGCAAGTTGTACTCAATTTCTTCTATTGATAAGCATGTGGCATACTTGAAATTAATTTTCTTCATTGTAAGGTTGTCTTAAAAAGACAGTACATACTTTTATGTTCTTATCTACCAGCACTGACTCTTTTGTGAAACAGGGAGTAAATTTTTCATTTTGTGCTGTGCCAAGTAGCATTCAAAGGATGGTGCTAATAGCTTGGATTCCCTTCTGTGGAAAGCAGTGTGTGCCAGGAGAGGAAGATTTTGGAAAGCTAAACTGGAGTTAAAGTATATACTGTCTTTTTAAGCAAATTTTTTAAAGGGAAACAAAAAAAAAAAAAAAAAAAGATTCTGTCCTTTCACCTGTTGTCTGCAATTTTTTTGCTGTTACTTCTCTCTTGTCTTACTGCTGCCTCATGCAAAGCAGGAGATTCAGGATGGACACAATGGCTATCATTCTGAAGCAGAACCTGATCAGGTGGCAAGTTTTACTCATCTTTCATTCATTAACTATGTAGCAAGGTACTATAAATTAGTAGTCTATAGAGTGCATACAAATCTTACTTTTCTCACACAAGAGAAGCCCTAGAAAGCATTGACTGTGTAACTGGTTATGTGCCAGGCAGGGTTTTTTTGTAAGGTCATGTAGTCTAAAATGCAGTACTGAACATAAGCCCCATCTAACAGAGCACATCCAACCTCAGTTTGTAAGCACTGGCTGTTTCTCTGCACATTATTTTTTGTGATTGGGTGCTGAATGTAAAATTCCAAAAGTTTCCAAGGAAATCTGAAGCCAGAGATCAGCTGAAATATTTTTGGATGTTACTTATTAGTGAGAGCTTGGGGTAGTCTGTTTGGAAGCAGACAGATCCTAGCAATTATCTCTGCATGGGTCAGAGCTGCAGTACAAGGGGAGGGTTGTTTGTTGTAACAAGTTTGCCCATTATATTTATTCAGGATGTAAAAGATTGAAACCTTAATTTCTCATCATTTTGACCTGGGACAGATCACTTTCTTACATGGTCTTTGACAGTCCCTCCAAAAAACATTTTATGCTTTATTACAATCTCTAGTCCATTGTAAATCTTAGCTGCCAACAAAGAACCCCAAGAATCCATCATATATCATTCAGCAATGAAGCCATTTACCTCAATGAAAATTTATTAAACTAATTCTGATTTTGAAATTGCTAATTGTTCTTCTATATTTTGTTATTACTTCATTCTTAATCTGGCCATCTGGATCCAAAATTCCTATAGTGAACCATTCCATAACCTGTGGCACTCTCAGTAAGGTATTGATTGAAACAGAGCATTGTAGGGTGCTTCTTGCTATAAAATCATCAAGTTAAAATGTTAAATAAATAAAGCTTCTGCCATATAATTATTTCAGATGAAAATACTCAAATATTAAATAAGCAGCAATAAAATTTTTAAAAAAAGCCCTAAAATGTTCTCAAATAGATAATATACCCCAAATAATACCTGCATTCAGCAAAACACTAACAAATTATTAATTAGTAATTTGGGCTGATCTTATTGTTCATATTTTTGTATGCTGTATATAGCTAGCATGTGAAACTAATTGTTGCTTAATGCTTTGTTACTAATATGTGACTAACATGTATGTCTGTTATATTTATAATACTAAGTTTTGTGTTTGGTTGCTTTTTTGTTTTTTTTTCTTTTACTGTGGTACTATTTAGTACAGTTGTGTGATTTAAAAAAAGACACACTTCTTGTGTTCCAGTAAGCTGGTAGTAAAAGCACTTTGCATCAAAATATATGGATGTGGTACAGATGGAGAGTGAGATTTACTCATGGTTTTGGATTTTTGCCAGGCACTGAGGGATGGAAACAAACTGGCACAGATGGAAGAGGCTCCACTTTTTCCTGGAGAATCAATCAAAGTTATTGGTAAGTGTATTACTGAGTACTGCACTGAATACTATTAAATTGCTAGTTTATTTAAAACCAGAATATTATTCCCTTTTGACTTTTTTTATTTAGTTTAATGCCACTTAAGATTAGCTGATTTTTCTTTGTCTTTTAAATGTAAGTGTAGGAAGCCAAAATCGGATCAACAAGATGACTTGCTCCATATAGATAATTTTTTTTCCCCTAAGGATTTTTTGTTCCTTAGAGGTGTGTGTATTGTATTTCTCCTTGGGGGTGCCAAAGATATGTCATAGATTCAAAATTCTTACAGGAAAAAGATGAAGTTATGGTAAACTTCCTTTCCAGTTCTTAGTGGGATTTATTTCACTTTGGCATGTGACCGAGAGTATAACACAGAGCAAGTTCTGGGTTAGCAGTGCAGTCCTTGGCTAGGAAATACCAGCAAATAAAAGTGAAAGATATGGGCATAGAACTGAAATACTTGAAGGTTGGGTGCATGTGGATCAGTCATTGCCCCTTTGGATGCTCTGCCCCTCAGGGCAGGGAGCAGAGCTACCTGCAGGTGCTGGGGGCCTGCCTGCCCTTGCTGCAGCCCTGCCCCAGGTGCTCAGTGGGGCTGAGCAATTTGATTGCTTCCATTGTTGAGATAAAGGCAACTCTGCAAGAATAAACTCTCCTGAGGATGTCATGCATAAAAATCTTATGGAGCAGCCAGAATCTTGTGAGTTTGTGAGAAAATAGATTGTTATGGAACAAATGTGTCTAATAGTAAAACAAAGCTTTAATTGATCTGTTTTCCAGCTAAGGATGTTATGTATATCTGTCCATTTATGGGAGCAGTCAGTGGTACGCTCACTGTGACGGACTTCAGAATGTTTATCAAAAGTGTGGAGAGGGTAAGATTTCACTATCTCTCTATTTCACTATCTCTCTGCCTGTTGTTTCAGGTAGGAATGTTGCTGAAGTAGATTTCAGAAAGTGACAAATTCAGTGACGTGTGCTGTTTCACAGAAGTGTGCTAAACAGGAATTATTGTTGGCTCTAATGAAGCACACATGAATAATATTAATTTATTTCTTCTAATGTAATAAAATCTGTTTGTTTTATATACAAATTTCAGGATCCACCTTTTGTTGTTGATGTTCCCCTTGGAGTTATAAGTAGGGTTGAAAAAATCGGAGTACAGAGCCATGGAGACAATTCATGTGGTATAGAAATAGTTTGCAAGGTAAGGCATAGTAGAGATTTATTAATATTAAAGTATTTTCATTTCATTTTTCTGTAAGAAGAATCTGCCTGCCTATGTGCTCTTTTTCTGTCTGGTCAGTTCCCTGTATTTAAACTGTGCTTCATTTATTTCAATTCCTCTATGATACTTGCAGTCTTAAACACTTCTGCCTTTTGTCTGAAGAGTGAATTCAAAGGAAAGGTGGTGATTTTTTTATCAGGCATCTCTAATGACAGTCCTGGTTATCTGGTATGAATATTTACAGAACTCTGTTCTCTTGGGGGTTAGATGGTGTCAGTGACTCAGTGTTCTATATATGCCTTCATTCAACCAAATGTCTTATAACTGCTTTTTCTTTTTTTTTTTTTAATTTATCATAGAGTAAAACTGTAACTTATTTTTGACAGGACATGAGAAATTTGCGGCTGGCCTATAAACAGGAAGAGCAAAACAGACTGGAGATCTTTGAAAACCTTGTAACACGTGCATTTCCTGTTTCTAATGGGCTGGTAAGCCTGAAGGGAGAGGGGCTGCCACTGCCTCTTCTCTTTTGGGAAAGTGTAGGGGAGGAAATACAAGGGCTGTATAACAAACTTTGAAGTGTTGATTCACAAAATCTGTTGCAGAGTGGGCAGGTCACTCTGACCCTGTGTGCTTTTTGCATTAATTCATCAAACACTGCTGTGTCCTGCTAGCTAATGTTGCTGATTAAAAATATGTATGTATTGACTCTTATTTTCTGCAGTAGATAATTAAATCTAGAAGTTCTGTCTAATACAACAAATGGGTACAATTAGTCTTGTCATCAGTTAGCTGCAGAATTCTATTTCATTTGTTTCTGTGGGTAAGGAACTGATGGGGAGGTAGGAAACCAATTTTCTCATCTTGGCATTGCCATTGATGTGTTGTGTGGTCAGAGGCAAGTAACTTCAATTTTCTGTTTCCTGTCTTGGTTTTGTTAACTTTAAATTCATACTTAATGGAAAAAACTATATTTCTACTTCAGTGTTTCCCAGTCTTGACTGAAGGTGTTATATCTGCTGTTGAAGAGTTTTAGAAGTATTAGATTTGAAATACTGGAGTGTTGACTGTTTTGGAGTTACTGTGCATACAACCTGTCAGGCAGTAATTTATCATTTTGTTTTGGTTTTTTTTTAGCCTCTTTTTGCATTCAGCTATAAAGAAAAGTTTGCTGTTAATGGCTGGAAAGTGTATGATCCAATAGCAGAATATAAGAGGCAGGTAAGTTATAGAATACTTGGTGTATTTTTTTTTTCTCTATCTCCCCCAGAGCTATTTAAACAAGGAAAAAATGTAACAGAAAACTCATCATTTTCAACTCTTGCTACATAGACTATGTCTCATGTTTAGATAATAAAATGCAGGTGGCCTGAGTTTGAGTGTGTTGAGCACCTGCTGAAGTTGGTGGGGTTACAGGTGCTGAGTACTTGAGCAAATTGCTCTAACGTAATGTGGTTCTGAAATCCATTATTTTTCAAGTGCTGTTTCTACAAAACACATGCTTTATAAAAAATTGGATTTGAATAAGCATCATAAACACAAGAGTAACTGTAGTTTGTAATTTTAAATCTACATTTTCCACATGGTTAATTTCCTTATCAGTTTAGTTGGAAAGACTTCCATTGGTTTATATTCAGTATGAAGACCTAATCTTATAGCTTATTTAAAAAAAATGTGGGCATGCATTTTTTTAAACAGTATGCAGCACATAAAATTTTTCATTGCCCCAAACTCAGATATGCAAAAGTCTAACCAGAAAAATGCAAAATTGTTTTGTTTTCATACAGGGCTTGCCCAATGAGAGTTGGAAAATATCCAAAATTAACAGCACCTATGAGCTTTGTGATACATATCCTGCTGTTCTTGTTGTGCCAACCAGTGTAAAGGATGATGACCTCTCAAAAGTGGCAGCATTTAGAGCAAAAGGGAGAGTTCCTGTAAGTGAAATTTGTACAAGAGGATATAAGTGTTCTGGAAATTTGTAGTTTTAAAGAAATTATTAGTGTTCTTTTAGGCTTTGTTTTTTAAATAACAGTGGGATTCTCAGGCTCCCTTCCTGAGATGGGGAACAAAGAAAGAAGAATGAGACTCAATGGGTTTAGAACTGAAGGGAGCAGCTCAAGTGTGAGTTGAGTGTTTAATTGCACCATTGTTGTGCTATGTGGTAAGTTTTTTGTTTGGATTAGCACTTGTAGGCCACAGTGGTATCTGATGCTCAGGCATGTGTTAGCCTGTGTTCTGCTTTGGAGTAGAATATGTCCTAGCCATAGTGTTTGCTTGAGAATAGACAAGCTAGCATTAGAACCCCTTTAAATATGTTAGATTGTGTTGGTTTTCATGCTTAGCAAGGAAGTGCACAGCTCCATAGTCCATGGAAGCAGGTTTTATTCTTCCATAGCCCTTTTTTGTCCAATTAGAATAATACAGGCTTAGTTGCTGTTAGAAATAAGAGCTAAGGTGTTTAGAATCACTCAGTGTTTGAGGCTCAGATTTGGGATGAGCAGTCAGTGCTAGTGTGCTGTCAATATGTTTTTGCATCAGCCCTTCCTTAAACCTGCATTTGTTGATTTGCCAGGAAATAATGCCAAATAGGCAATGTGATTGTCTGGTTGTTCTCTGCCCTGCTGCTTTTATACTAGAGCAGTAAATTAAATAATTTTCTCTTATTTCAGGTGTTATCTTGGATTCATCCTGAGAGTCAAGCAACAATAACACGATGCAGCCAGCCATCAGTTGGCCCAAATGATAAACGTTGCAAGGAAGATGAAAAATATTTGCAGACAATTATGGATGCCAATGCTCAGTCACATAAACTTATCATCTTTGATGCCAGGCAGAATAGTGTTGCAGACACAAACAAGGTGGGTTTGTATCATAATTGGTGTTAGTTCATCAGCCTTAGGACAGGGCTGAAGCTTGAGCCAGATATCAGGATGTGGAGAACCTGATGTTGAAAAGAGATAAGAAAGGGTCCCTAAAGAGGGCAGGAGAAGGAAGGTAAGTTGCTTGTAGCATTTTGGAAAGGCTGACAGGAATGAAAGACAGCATGAAGATATAGCTGAGAAATTATGCAGTAAAGCTTACAGAAGACCAAAGCTTTCATTAATAAGGGGGAAGGTATATGGATTTATTATCAAATATAGCCTGTTACAAGTAGAATTTCTTTCACCTAAAAAAACCTCAAGGCTTTTTTAAAAAAACAAAAGCAAAAATTGTGTATTTCTTAGCACTGAAATAATCCCTTCTCTCAGAAAATGCTGAAACTTGATTGAAATAACTCTCTTCACCTTACACTGAAATCCTGTACGTTTTTCTCATTATCTGTTTTTACCTTTTGAATGACAGGCTAAAGGTGGAGGATATGAAAGTGAAAGTGCCTACCCAAATGCAGAGCTGGTCTTTCTGGAGATTCATAATATACATGTCATGAGGGAATCCCTGAGGAAACTTAAAGAAATTGTTTATCCTACTATTGATGAGACTCGGTGGCTGTCAAACGTGGACTCCACACACTGGCTGGAATATATAAGGGTAAAATGCTTTGATGTGAAAAATCAATTACTTTTTAAACTTGCATTTCTGAAAATATTGCTAAAATGATGTTGAAACTCAAGCACGTTGCTTTAGTCAGTATAATCTTGTGAAAAAGTATGGTTTTTAAATAGTCACTTAGAGCACAGCTTTTTAAGCATTCCATAATGTTAGTATTTCTAGTTTTATGTACTGGCAGATAGTGAGTTAATTCCTGATAGCACAGTATCATATTTACTGCAGTGTTTTATTTTCTAGAGAAGGAATGTTTGTGGGCAGGGTTATCCCTCTTGTTTGGAAGAATGCACTGGGAACTTCAGATTATATTTGAGCCACTGCCAAAAAGACTTGACTATGAATTCCTCAGTCTTTCTCATCCTTGCCTACTTCAGTGCAATGTCACAGTTCTTGTGGTGGGCACCTACATTTTCATGAGCTGTTTGTAGCCAATGATTCAGCAGGTTATCATCTGCCCTATTATTTAACATAACATTAAAATAAGTTACTACCACACTCAGTTTTACAGTCAGTTTCACTAACCTTTGAAATTATTTTAGAGTAGATTATTTCATTACCACTTTCAATCCCCTGTTTATGAATAATATGGATGGAGTGTAATCTGTTTTATTAGCAGCTGTTTCAAATGTCACTCATGCAAAACATGTTTGGGATCATTCATTAGTTTGACTGTGTTGAGCAGTGTCTGCTGACAACTGCAGCAGAGCCAGTAGAGGGAGCAAACATGAAATTAAGACTCAAATCTAATGATATTTTGGGAACAGTTTAATTTTCTTATTCTCTTGAATTTGAACTATTTGAAACAGCTTTGGAATCTAAGTATCTGGAAACCTTTTCTTATCAGCCTGGCCTTTTACAGTCATCTGTTTTGTCTCTGTGGTCACCTTTCATTGCCACTGACTCTGGTGGGGTTCCTGGATTAGGCAGTGTCAGGAGTGAACTTGGATACCACTGTCAGAAGGTGACCATAGCATAGCAGTTGGAAATTTAATTTAAATTATTTTGAAGTGTTGATACATGTGTGCCATTCTTCACTGATCTGTCCCTTACATGCTACTTCACTTTAATGGCACTGACAGCAGAAACTGCAGGCCAGTTTCTTAAAATCTGCCATCATTAACTGTTAATAGTATCTCTCTGAGATTTTTTCCAAGAGTTCTTTGCCTTTTTATTTGGCTTGTAATGACACTAACAATCCACATCTTTACTCTTAACACAAACCAGTGTGGCTGTGTCCCAGTTTAATGCAATGCACTGCTGGAAGCTCACCTCCCAACCCCTGGCACCCACAGTGCTTCAGGGATGGTCTGGGAGTGTCTGTGGAGGCACCAGGAGCTCTCTGTGTAACACATGAGTAGAGGCACTTGGTGTTTGTTGTATACCCAGAGTATTTTCTGTCTCAGGGTAGAATTTGTGCTGTTAACTGGTTTTCAGTTCTCATTTTGTAAACCAATGCAAAGCCAGTTATTCGTTAGGAGCCCTAACTGAAATACTGTGGTGGTCACCAAGTTTTGAAAAATCTGTAAAGAATAATAAATCTGTAGAGGAAGCTGTTTTCTAAAGGCTGTTCGAAGTGGAATAAAGTGCTTCACATAGTCCACAAATATTTGCTGAATTAATAGTCAATGTGTTTTCTGTCTCCCATTCTCTGCTCATTTCCTGTACCTGTTCTGTTGTTTATTTCCAGCTGTTTTCCTTCAGAAGCATCTGTATTCTCTTTAAAGCAAGCTATTGCATACCTGTATGTTAAATAGATTAGTTTTCTGCTTTTATTGAAGACCCAATTGTTTTAATATTAATGCAGTAGAGATTTCTAACTGAAATAATTGGCAATGAACTAGTTCAGACCACAAACTGTTCTCTCATAGACACTTTTGTATTGTTTCTTCATATTTCCCCTCTGGCATCCTTCAGTTCTACCATAAATGATATCCTCAGTGAAAAGATAGAATCAATGGACACTGTCTCTAAAACATGGTTCTTCAAAGAGGTTTGAAGACTGCTCTTGTGCACATCTTCTCCAGCAGATGCTGGCTTTCCTACTTCCCAGAAAATGTTTTTGCATGCCTACGAAGAGAAAAGTGCAAATATTTTGCAAGATTCCATTTTCTGACATTGGAATGCAGAATAGGAATTCTTCTGTGGTCCCATTTCTAGTGGTTGGGGGTTTTTTCCTCTGCATATTTTTCAGTGCCATGATAGGTCATAATAGAGACAAGTCTTCACAGGAGAGAGATTATTTTAATTTTTTAAAAACTAGAGGGTGCCATCAGGGAACAAAAGAGGTGTGGTTTTGAGTGGGGAGAAGAGTAACAAGTTCACACAGGTGACCTCAGTCCTGTGCTGTTTCTCCTGTGCTCTCCTGCATTGCTCCTAAATCCAGGCTATAGATGGTCAGCTCAGAAGCTGAATACAATGTATACTTCATGCAGCAAC
The DNA here is from genome assembly GCA_013401135.1 of Cettia cetti. Taxonomy (NCBI): domain Eukaryota; kingdom Metazoa; phylum Chordata; class Aves; order Passeriformes; family Sylviidae; genus Cettia; species Cettia cetti. Next base: position 49,271 of record VZUI01038345.1, on the reverse strand, counting down.
AAATCAGAACAGGCTCCCAGCCTGGGGTTTCTGGGTTTTTTGGGTTGTGTTTTGATACAGATTAGCTGGAGGATTTGTCCCTTTCTCTAAAGTCAGTAGTTTCAAAGGAACTGAAAATGGAGCAAGAAGGAGTGATTAATTAATGTGAACTTTTGAAAACCTCAAAACTTAAGCCTTTGGAATAGATTGCAGTATTTGTGTCTTTTCATCATTATGCAGAATATTAATTAATTTAGAAAAGGGATTCCCAGGTTCATTTGTTATGTGCTGCTACTGATGGAGATCTGGTAGGAACTTTGTTCTGAACAACAGAGTGCACACAGTCTTTGTTCCTCTAGGAATATGTATACCCTGTTTGGAAATCTCTAATTTAAAGCATTGTCATCAGGATGATAATGTAATTAATCTGAAATTTTAAAACATAATGACTTAAAGAGTATAAAATCTTAACCTTTTTATTTTTGATAGAGTTTTGGTAGTATTTAATACGCTTATTTCTTCATTTTTGTTTAAGATGCTTCTTGCTGGAGCAGTCAGAATTGCAGATAAAATTGAATCTGGTAAAACCTCTGTGGTGGTGCACTGCAGTGATGGCTGGGATAGAACTGCACAGCTCACTGCACTGGCCATGCTTATGCTGGACAGCTACTACAGAACCATCAAGGGCTTTGAAGTTCTTGTAGAGAAAGAATGGATAAGTTTTGGACATCGATTTGCAATGGTAAGCTGGAAAATTTAGCGTGCAGTTTGTCACCTTCAGGGCTTTTACTCTGAGCAGCAGGTTTTTTCACAGTACTCTGCTGTATTTTAGTTATTGTCTCTGGCCTGTCTCTGGTTATTTTAATGGTCTGAGTGTGTCAGAGAAGTGGGACCCGTTCATTTCCAACAGGAAACCTCTATGTGATGTATAATATAAAGTAAATAAAAAATGGTTTGAATGCAATGGTGAGAAAAAGTCATGTGGCTTTTTTATGAGAATGAGGGATTGTAACTTATGTTATGGAGCTTATGAATGGTTAACCAAGGAAAACAATTAAGGTTTCTGAAGTGTAAAATGGCTGGAGTTATTACTCTGATTTAAGGTTGAAGTGTTTATTTAACACGTGGGCTAATGGGGAATTAGAATAAATTGTTATGACATTCTGTGAGCTCTGGCTCTTAAGATGATTTAGTAGAAATGGCATGTAGTTATGACAGGTAGATATGAAGTAACCATTTTTTCAGTTCAGTCTTAATAAACTCCTACCACTTTCACCCACTGGTAGAAATCAGTGGCTGTGCAGTAGAAGATGTGGAAACAACTGGTAGAGCTTTGCAGCTCTATTCAAGGCATGTCCATAAGTGAGTATTGGGATACATTTCTAATAGTTGAAATGCAGGTTAACATTATGGAAGACTTGCTTGTGTTGTTCACTGCTGGAACATGTTTGGGAGTTGCTGAGCTTTGCAGTGCTGGGCTGGTGCTGCAGGCACACAGACTGAAATGCAGTGTGCTCTGACTTGCAGCGAGTGGGACACGGAGATGATGATCATGCAGATGCTGACAGGTCTCCCATTTTCCTGCAGTTCATTGACTGTGTTTGGCAAATGACCAGGCAGGTAAGATGCTGGAGAGTGTATTTCTATGTATTTCTTTATCTTGGAAACATAATTTGTATCAGAACAAATTCCTTTACAGAGCAGTAGCACGTTTACCTGAAGTTGGCTGCATTATGTACACAGAGGGAAATTTCTATTCAAAGTGAGGTACAAGGAGCTAGAGTAGAGATTTTATCTTGAAACCAAAATACCAGCGATTTTTTTTCTGTTCAAAGTGGGTTTACAAGGGGTTTGCTGTTTACATAAATAAGAGTTGTTGATGAAATAAATTATTTGTGTTGCATGTTCACTGGTGGAGTAAATGTTCATATGGATTTATATTGTCCTTAGGAAACAGCAAAAATCTGGGCTGATTTGGAACTGAGTGTAGTAGAGAGTTCTTTCATATATGTCTCAAATGTGAACATTTTCATTCTTGTATATACAGGACAGCATTTATACCACACAAGCCTATTCTCTGATCAGTTTTCTTTCTTTTATCACTGCTCTTACCTCTAGGTCAGGGAAGAGCTCTGAAATTAGTGATTCTTAAGATACCAAAATATTCAGCTTCTGATTTTTGTTCTGAAATGTTAAATCATCAAATGGATTTGGTCTTAATTTTCCTTATTTGTGCATCCATGAGCAAAAACCTAAGCTTTTTTTTTTTTTTTTTGTGCTTTTATATTGCCATTCTTTAGTGGGGTTATTGAAATAGGTTGTCCACATGAAGGCTTTATTTCCAAGTGGTTTAGAAGTTCTTGGTGCTTGACTCCTTTGGTTTTTACCTTCCTCTCTGTCTTTTCTATTTTTCTTCTTTCTTTTGCTTTTTACCTCCTTGAAGCCTAACATGGATCTGTGCTTTTATGGTAAAAGCTGTTCCACTGAAGTCTTTATGCTATATGATTTGTTTTGAAGGGAGGAGGGGAACAGTCTGGTTCCATATGATCCCAGCACTCCCAGATCTCTGACTTTAGTCTTGTTCTGAACATGGTTCTTAAACTTAATCATAGTTTCCAAAGCTTGTGTTTGAAACAGTCATCTTTGGTGCTTTATGAAAGTTCCCTGCTGTTATACTGGGCCCTTGTCCAGGGGGTCTTGTAGACTTTCTCTTTCTTTGTGTCTGTATTTCAGCATTCATGGGCTGTTTAGTGTGGCTGGAGAAAATAAATGAAAAATTCAGTCCCTCCTTCAGAGGAAAGCTAATAACAATAGCAAAGAGGAGCAGTTCTAAACACCTGGTAGGAACAAAAGTCCTCTGGGGAGATCCTTAATTGAGAGCAGCCTCTTCTGTTTTTGTGATCTTCCTTGCTGCCTCCTATTTCTTGCTATAAACAGTTTAGTTCCCTCTAGTTTAAAAAACAGAAAGGGATGGGGGCAGAGGGGGAATCTATGAAACATTTTGCCAATAACACATCTGTTCAAAACCTGGATCCAGAAATTGTTCTGAAATCCATGAACAGCAGTGACATTGAAAAAACCATTAATGTTGCACAGGAAAAAAATTAGAAAAAGTTATTCTTGAACAGTTCTTGCCCACTTATTTTAATTTTTCAGTTGACTTGAACACTTAGAGAATAGATGTGACGACTGTGATTACCTTGACACAGACCTTTGAAAAACAGGATTCTATTTATCGTTGTGTAGATTGTTTGCTCATGAAACAGTGATAGTTTTATGCTTTAGAATTCATGGTAAACATATGTGAAATGTTCCAAAGCTCAAGTAAGTGGTAATGACTGCAGGAGGGTGTAAGGGCTCTTCTGGTTTGGGCATGGGCTAAAATCAAGCAAGTAAGTTCTTTGGGGTATAAGAGTTACAATCTTAAAACAATGAGAGAATCTGACTTCTCACTAAGATACAAACTTCCAGATAGCTTCAGACAATGAAATGTAGACCTTGATAACCTTTTATTTTCCCTTGGGTTTATGGTCTTCATGGCACATAAATGTAATAATGGAGAACTTGAGAGAAGTACATTGACATCAGCTTTTAATTAAAAACCATATGGTGAAGTGATTTCTCTCCTCTGTTAGTAAATTCTGGTGATACTGAGTAGCAGATGTCAAATTGGAAAGGCCACATGTGAGCTGATGAAATACTGATGCCTGGTTAAAAATGAAACAGAACTGTAAAATTTGCATGTAGCCCTGCAGTTTAACTTCCTACCTTTCATGCACAGAACCCTCACAGGAGGAGGGTCTGGTTAAAGTCAGCACAAAGTTTCATCCTGTTTGTTACTGGATGTCAGCTGTTGCTGGAGATGCATTTTTCACTGGATTCAGCAGTGCCCTGTTCCTCTGTCTAGTGTTCAATTAACTATTATTGTCCATTGCACAGTTGTTCTCCCCAGTGTTTAAATGTTACTGTAGTACAGAACGAGTTCATTGATTAAAAAGGAAGTGTATTTTGCATGTCTTTTGTCATCATCAGACTTTAACAAGATAATTTTTTTTTAAATGCCACTTTACAAAAACTCCCAACAACTCCAGCAGCAACAAGTGGGAGATTTTAATGACCTGTGTGTTTTCTCATAATTAGTGGATTTGAGAAGAATTAAATTTCCATTTGGGGAATTTTTTCCACCTGAATCTTCAAGCAGACACTAATAGGCTTGGAGCTACAGAGGAAGGCATTTTTAGGTCAGTGATTTTTCAGCAGCAGTAATAGAAGCTCTACAGTCTTGATACATCAGCTCCAACAGTACAACTCTTGTATCCAAAGACTGGGTTTCAATAAAGTGCTATCACTTATTAATAAACCAGTTGGAGTGCAACCACTGATGTATGGAATTTTGCATATGCTTCAGTGGGTTGGAATAGTGGCCATGTCGGCACCTTCTGATTAGCATGGACCTGTCACAACACAGAACCCTGATGTGACAAGGCTCATTAAATGCTTTCAGTTAAAGACAGTCCCTTTAGGAGATGCTTTGTCTTCAAAGTTTTTTTCTAAATATCATTTTGATGCTTTGCAAATTATTTTTGCTCTCTGTATCTGATTGCTGCCTTGAGCTGGACACAGCAGGCTGAGATCAGAGACACAGTGAATTTTCTCCTGACTTGCTTCAGCACACCTGTTTGTCAAGTCCTGTTCATACTTCCTTAAAGTAATAGCTGTGTTTTTAACATCATTGTTTTGTAATTATGTTTTGGCATGATTTCCTAGAGAGAAGGAAGTTCAAAAGTAGTAACTTATGAACATGACTGAAAAAGAGATTTTGATAATGCTCATTTCCTCTATGCCTTATGAAAACAAATGCTGAGGAGGTTGAAAACAACCCATGATTTGCAGGAGAAGCCCCAGTGTGAGCACACTGTGCTGGTGGACAGTGCACAATGTATGGCAGAGTCATAAGAAGGCTCCCATTCATTTTCTGTGCCATGATGCTGATAACCTCCTTACTCAGAATTTTCAGTCAAAAAATGGTATGTATGTATTAGCTTGAGAAGTCTTGGAAGGAGAATGTTTTTACTATGTTTGTCTTAGGTCAGTTTTCCTTTTTGTAGAACATTGTTTAAAACTTAGCTCTTTCTGGCTTTAATAGAAGCACACCCATTGTGTGTTATTCAACTCTTCACTTTCAACATGAATAAACATTTGCCCTTCATAAATCACAGCTGACACTGAAGAGGAATTTCTGGATCAGCTAGTTCACCCACAGTCCCAATTGCTGTTATTCCTCCTAACTGTAGGAGTCATCTTTATTTTGAGCAGCTCTTGAGTCACTCAGCGAGGTGTTCAGTGTTCTTTAGTGGCACAAAACAGAAACCAGTCCTCTGCTTTCTGCAGCTCTGAAATATTGACTTAAGAATTCTCCATATAGAAGGAAATTCTGCTTTATTAATATAAAACTTTGCCTTTTAGACTTCTGTGAAGATGTACTCTTTTAGAGGGAATGCACAGAGTTAGTTTGTCCTGAACATTATTCTCTTTATTACATGCTCTTTATTGTTAATGAGAGAAAAGCCACCTCTTAAGTTTTCCTTAAGTCTTCTCAATTTTTTTTTCTTCTAAATGTCTATCATTCCATGTCTGTATTTGCTGTATTTGCTGTCCTGTCATACTGGACACAGTTATTTTGGCACACCAAGCAGTTGCCACATGTAGTCTTACCATAGCATTTGATTAAAGAAGGACTTTTCCATCTTTGCAGTTTGCAGAAATTTCTTCCTTTATGAATTTTTAGGGCACTACAGATTAGGAGAAACATTTTCAGATTTCTGACTGTTTGTCTTAGAATATATCAGGTAACCTCTGCTTGTGAATAAAATACCTAATGGTGCTCAGGGGAATAAGAGTTCTTTTCATTTCAGATGTACAGGATTTACTTTCTCATACAGAAAAAGAGGGATTAAAGGCTTATTGTATATAGTTTTGGTAAACTCAGGGTGAAATGGAGAAAAGTAACTTACTTGAGTAGAAAGTGAAAGAAAAGTTTTAAATAAATGTTAAGCACAATATATGTGTAGTAGTCTTTATTATTCAATTTATTACATATTGAAATAGAAAATAAAACTTTTAAATGCCATTATCTTATTTTTTCTTCTTTTTTTTTTCCCCCAAATGTTTTCTTGTTCTGTAATAAGAGATATAAAGCATATGTTTAAGAGGGTTTGGGGTAGAACTGAATACTGTTAGAGCTTCTTAAAATGGATTACTTTGTATCACCAGTTTCATATCAGCTAATGTTTATATTCTGGTATACTTGGATAATGAATGTAAAGTATAGCTCTGAGAAGTATTTGTAAAGAAGTACATAGGTGAAAATTAATTATTGAAGTGGGAGTTACTGAAATTGCTGAGTTTTCCTGAAAATAATCCCTAAATAAGAAAAAAAAAATTACCTGAATTATTTGGTTCCTTCTTATGTCTAACTTTCTGCTTTTCTACACTGCTTAAAATAACACCTTAAGTAATTTTACCTTTTTTTTTTAATATCAGTTTCCTGCAGCCTTTGAATTCAATGAGTTATTTTTGATCACCATTTTGGATCACCTTTATAGTTGTCTCTTTGGGACTTTCTTATGCAACTGTGAAAAAGAGAGATTAAAAGAGGTAAGTAATTAGTTTAATACACATTCTTGGTTTTCTGTTTTTGTATAAAAATGCTTTAAAAATTGCTTAAGAATGTCTGAGCTGTGTTTTTAAATACATTTGTCACATAGTCTTAAAAAACAATGCAGACATTAAATTACACTATATGAGAAATATATACTGAATGCCCTGCTATTTAGTGAGGTGGCACTTGGGTTTCTTTAGTTACCATCTGCTTAGGGGGGTTGAGGATTTTAATAAATCCTCTTGCAGGTATTTTTAGCCAAAATACAAAATTTTAAATAATATTAATTATCAGATTATATTAGCATTTCTTTCACTGTTTCTGAAGGAACTTCTATGGATGACTTGGCTGGTTAGTATGGGACAAAGCTGGATAGAACTTGTAGTTCAGGACTACAGAAATTAAAATTGTCAAAATGAATGAAGTTGGACTCAATGAAATATTCTGTGTTTGTGAAGAAAAAAGTTTGTTTAAATTCAAAGTAAACTTTTGCTTACTTTTGGCTTTGTTGTCTTTACTATCTCATTTTTTCGAGCAAGTTATAATTCCTTGTTACTTAGTTCTGCCCTTTTATTTTTTTTTTTTTTTTTGGTTTATCTCTGCTACTTCTATAGGGGAAAAGTTGCATGTAAATACCACAAGATGGAGCTGAATAACATGTTCTCAGCAAATGCAGGCTTTCCAGACAGCTTTCTTTCATAAATAAATAGTCAGATGCTATTCTCAATAAAGAAATGCAATTTAAGACACAGTGGTAGTAGAAACACATACTTTACAGCACTGAGGGAGTTTAAATTTGCAAGATGAATCTGATGTAAGTTCAGATTTCCAATCTTTGATCTAACCATTATAATGCTGATTAAATTTAGAATAATGCAACTTTCAGAAGTGCAAATAAAGGTACAAGAAGTCAGTAAAAGCATAATATCAATTATTTATTAGGAGCAAATAGCATGAGTGGAAAAATTGAATAATTATTATTCACAGACACTGTTTTGGATCTTCCAAACTATATCTCTCACTGATATTCTTTAGTTGGTCAGTGTGTAATCATGTATTTAAGTAGCTGTATATATTGCTGTAAATTATGAGCAGGTTGCTTTTGCTCAACTAGACTTTAGTTTCTCTGAAAATAATATGTCTGTATCTCCTTTCTCTATTAGCCTTGGACCAAAATACATGTTCAGATGTTTTGCTAAAGTTTTAAGGCTGTTTAATGATCAGCTATTGGAAGTGTTCTCAGACTGCATGTAATTTTCTAGTAGCTAAGGTAAAATTCTGACAGAATTACTGACATCTAGACATTAACACAATATTTTAAAACTCTGCAATCCGTGTCATTAATTTTTTTTATTTTAACTTTTTTTTTTTCCAATCAGGAGGTGAGCACAAAGACTGTATCTCTGTGGTCCTATATAAACAGCCAGCTAGAGGAATTCACCAATCCCTTCTATGTAAATTATGAAAACCATGTCCTGTATCCTGTTGCCAGCCTGAACCATTTGGAGCTGTGGGTGAATTACTACATCAGGTGGAACCCCAGGATGCGGCCTCAGGTAAGAGCTCTCACTTGGCCTCAGTGTTTTAGAGAAATTAAGAGAAATTATGTTTTTTCCTAGTGTCAAATGCAGCATTTAATGCCAAAGTGCTCATCTGTTGCATGTGATTCAGCTGATATGGAAAAAGATGTTTGTCATGAAGATGAGGCAAGGAAAAAAGATGTTTTCATTAAAGTCACCCATAGACTGAGGAGTTACAGTATCACTGTATTGGTTTATAAAGATTAAGTCTTTTTTTTTTTGTCAGAAGATACTTTTATCATATTTTTATAATACTTTGTAACACTTTTTGATACTTTTATTGCCTTAACCTTCTCCTAGTTTTTGTGTACCTTTGTTTTTAATCATGCTTTGCCCTTTCCCCAGCACCATCATAAAATATACCAGCAGTTTCTGAAAGAACTGGACTATACCAACTCATTTTGCAGGTTCTCCAAACTAAGCATCCCATGGATGCTTGTTTTCAATTGACTTTTGTAGTTTTCAGCTGGCATACTAAAGATTAGACACCCCTCATACATGCTCCTTGATTCATCCAGTATTTGTTCTTATAAGTAATGTCTGCTATTCAGATAAATCTCTAAATCTCATCAGACAAATGCTCCATATGCTCCCATGCTTAGAAACCTGAAGAAAGAACATTCAGATTGTGTCACAACCATAATATATCTAAGTGTGCTACACCATCTCTTTATTAAGGTAACATGGCAAGGTACCCCCAAGCATATTATGATAAATTACCTGTATTAAGTGATTTCTCAAAAGCTGCTTTCATCTTCTAGCAGTTAGAATGAGATGTGAGTTTCAGATTTATTAGACATCCACAAGTCAGAGGCTTGTGTTGTAAAAGATGGTGTTCCAAGGTAAGTTTCAAGGACACTGAGAAATACCTTTTAAAAGGTCCTGGAGAAGTCTGGATTGTTTCTCAGAGGTATTTCCTCTGAGCTGTTTTGTTCCTCTTGTTAAAACTTTGAAAGATGATACATTTTAAGTTATATAATTTTCAAGTGAAATTTTCAGCAGCTTTTTAGCAAAATACAAACTTTTCTTTAGCCAGTTTGCTGAATACCCTTTGGCTGGTGTTTGCACTACCTGCAGTGGTGTTGGTTTATGGCTTGTATTTGATTGAGATCTCCAGGCCACAAGAGTGAGCAGGCTTTGTGAACCACATGAAAGCCAGTGCTGGTCCAAAATAGGGAGTGTGGGGAAGAGATAATGAGGAAATAGCAGAGCTGTCAGCTCTTAGTGAGAGCTGTGCTCACTGCCTCTGTGGCTGAGTGCTCTCCCTGCTTCTCTGGGAGAGGCTCCTCAGTCACTCTGGCTCCTGAGACTCCTTCACTGTCTCCATCAGCAGCTGAAGGGAACAGAGTGGGATGGTCCTGCTAACTGCCTTAACCTTCCTGCCACCTGCTTTTCTTGAAGTACTTCATAAAGTGCTTCAGATTTTTAGTTCTACCACATAAGTTCTGTCCTGATACATCATCCCTTTCCTCTTGTCTCTGGCCTGAATTTATGTGATATTTATGACCAACATTTGGGAGTGTTTCACATCTACTTGGATAAATTAGCAGCAGAAATTAAAATTTTTTTTTTTTTTTTCAGAATTACATTTGCCAGTCTAATTATGAAAGCACAAACTCATACAAGCAAGTAAACAAGCAGCTTCTGCAATCAGAATATGCTGTTTGCTTTCCTCTGTGTTTGTATTGTCTGGTGTCACACCCTGTTAACCAATTCAGTAACGTTCAGATGCATTCAGTGACAGAAAAAAAAAAAAGACAATGACCCTTATGACACCCAGCAGGTCTTCACTTATCTTCAGTGAAAAAAATTCTTAATCAGTGGATTTATTAAAATAATGGGCATCCCTGCCTACTGATAAAAGGTGATTTTGTTGAATACCTTTTAAAGTGTTCTCTTGATTCTCAGCTAGGTATAAAAGAAAATTAAATATTTAACATGAATAAGTTCTCTGATGATTAGTTCAAGGCAACCTTGTGCTGTTTTATCAGTTGCAAAAACATCTTTAGAAAACTAAAGCGTGTTTATTGTTTTTGAGGAGTTCACCAAAAAGGAGGAAAAGCCCAATAGGTGAATTTAAGGGAAGCTGAATAACAGTGCTTTGAATATAATCAGAATGGATCTTTGATATCTGTTTTCAACCAGCTTGGTGTTATGGGAGAAAAATCTCACAGGATAACACCTAGAAATTCAATTCAGCTACTCTAATGGGATCATCTGCTAAAGGCCATCACAAAACTTCTGTGGAAGAGTCAGGGAAATTCTGTTGGCTGGTTAGCAGCTCACTGAAAGACATGAAAGGGAAAGGTAGGAGTAAGTAAAGCTGTTTGTTCAGTATGTACAGAAATGACTGTAAAGTATATAAATAGCTTACAATTGCTGCTTTTATTTGATGCTGTTGCAGAAGGATTTGATGTGTTGAACAGTTGAGCAATCAGATGTTAGCTGAGCTTCAGCATCAACAAACACAGAATACTGTGGAGTGAAAACAACAAATAAGATCCTGAGTGTCACTGGGAAAATTGCTGACAATAAAGTGGAAAACATAATTACTGAAATGCTTTATCCTGCATGTAACAGGATAATGTGTAACTTAGTGCATATAACTTACTGTCTGGCACATGGGGTGTTCATGTATTCATCCCTGCCTTCAGTCACGCTGCCTGCTGTGCTCCCCTCTGAGCAAGTTGATGTTGGGATATTTTGGAATGCCCACACATTTGATTTATCACCATTTTGTGGCAGGACAGAGCTATCATATGGCTCTGGATCTGCTTGGCATTGCTGATCCTGAGTCCCCCCTTTTGGATGAAAGAGTGAGGCAGGAGATGTCAGGAGAAGGAATTGCCTCGTGGGTCGGACAGCTGAGTGTTTCCTTAGCAAAGCAGATTTCATCCCTGCAATTAACAAAGAGTTTCTTGTGAAATGAGGCAGGTTTTGGTCAGCACCTGGTAGTTTCTCTCTTAGCTGAGTGTCAAGTCAAGATTTCCAGAGTCTAATTTGCTGCAGATAATTTTCATCTACAGATAAAAGTCTCAGTATTCAATCAGTATGGAATAAAATAAGACTAACTGCTTATCCTGGATGCTAAAAGAAACTGTAGTTACCTAAGAAAAAGAAATTGCTATGCTATAGTGAGCATCAGAATGTGCACAGAATGGGAGAAGCTAGTACTGTGCAAATAATCTTCCTTTTCAGGAGTTTCTTACACATTTTGAAGGGCAAGCACTCAATTTCTCTCATGTCTCAAATGCCTAAATCTAAATGGGCTGTGGGTTTTAACAAACAATGGCATCAGCTTGTAGCTGATACAGTTTCCTGAGTCTGAAAATCTATCAGTTCCAGTTCCTACCTGGTAGCATTCATAATTTCTGTCCCTGCTTGTCAGTAGGCCAGGGGTTTTTTTGCTTGATTTCTCAGGAGCACACCTCCACAAGAAGTGTGGAAGTATTGACTGTTATTGAAAATTGCTGTCCTCGTCACTGAGATTGCCTTTTGCTCCAAGTGTCCTGTTAACTAGGCTGTCAGAGTTCCAGTTCTTCACAGAGAGGAACAAAAAGCTCAAGTGAAAGATATTGTTGTCTTTCCAATGCACAGAGTAAGCTTTTGGAAAACTGACAGTCTTAAGTTGAGCAATGAATTTAAAATAACCATTTTCTTCTGCAGCTTTTCTTCCTTCCCTGTTGCCAAAATAGATAAAGTGTGCTCGCTGAACAAGACAAAATGCATTCACTGCTGAACAATTTTCATGTGAATGGCAGTCCTTGAGCTAGCAGAGTAACACATAGTAGATATCCATCCAATTAAGGCTTGGTGGTACTGTAAGTGAGTAGCTATTATAATTTCTCTTATATCTATCCTTGTGTTGACAAATTTTGCTATCCAAAAGCACTTCAGGATCCTGAAGGATTCCTTAGGAATGAAAGCCTGCAAATCAGTACTGAAAGTGAGCTGTGGTAATTCTGTGAAGAGGAAGGCTTGAATTTTTGAGGAAATGAAGCTGTCTTGTGTCTAGATGGTTTTTATGTGGGATGTAGTATGTATATGGTATAGTGTAACTATAGTTTCTCTGTGGGCATAGTTTAAAAGAAAAACCTCACTTTATTTTTCCTCAAATCCTTCCCCAGCAGGAATAATTCATCATAACTGTGGAGTGGCATGTGCTCAGCCTTACACTGCTCCAAGTTCTGCTTTTGATGTATGTGGATAATTCAGTTTAACAAATAGTTTCATATCAGTGGTATTTTTAGCAATAAAGAATATTTTTAGCAGTGTTCTAAGTATTTTTCTGCTCAGTGTAGGCAGTAGGTACCCTGTTGTTAGGGTGGAGGAAATTTGAATGCTTTTGAATGAAATAGGCAGCAAAGGAAGCTAAATGAGGAAAGTAACCACACCCATTTTAACTGGTTCGTTTGCAGAAACCTACAATCAGTTCCTCCTTAGGGAAGGATGTTACTTGGCTCTCTCAATTTTGGCAGCATTTTACTGCTCTTTACTGGTTGGGAATGGGAATTTCAGATATTGCAGGAATCAGAAGAGTCAGAATCATGTCACAACTTATAGGGGAAAGAGTCTGCTTGCACCAGAGAGGAGAAACTCCTTGGGGAGATGGGGCTAGTGGCAATATCCTGGATAAGGAAGGGAAGGGAAAAGCAGCAAGTAACAGGGAAGAAGTGCAGAAGTTGAAGGTAGCTACAGGTGGATGAATAGGTTGTATGAGGGGATCAGGTCCTATGTTGAATTGTGGCTTGATGGAGAGAAGTTGAACTAGAAACTTAGAGAAGTGTTGAAATAGGAGGAAATGGGGGAAAAAAAAGTGAATCTCCCTAAATAAAATCTTCCTGATGAGTTGAGTATTCTTATTACTTTTTTGTTTACAAAAAAAAAAAAAAGTTAGTTCTTTAAGTAACTCAGTGAAAGAGAGGTAATTGAATAAAACTAGGGATTTGAATGTGATGGTACAAAATTTGGTTAGGGCTGAAAGCCAAACAGAAAGATGCCAGAATCGTGGGCAACAGGGAGAAGTCTATAAATCTTGTATTTAGTGCTGAGGGTATTGCTCAGGACAGATAAAGGACTCAGGGCACAGGGTTTGGGTAAAAAAGTTAGGGTGGGGAAAAAAAGTTAGTTGTCAGGTAGGAGAGCAGCATGTAGTCTGACTTCCTGAGTCCATATTACAGTAGCAATTAAAAAAAAGGAGAAAAGGAAGGGGGAACAAAACAAAAAAACCCAAACACCGAAAAGTCTTCTAGAAGCCTTGCAGGCAGATTCTCCTCCAGCTTTTACTGGGCCAGCTTTTTGGTTAATGCCTGCAGTGAGGTCAGGCTTCCCAAGGATCCAGGCCCTTGTCCCCACTGCTCAGTGCTGCTGGCAAACTCCATATTCTTGTCCCTGTTTGCTTCTGTTGCAAGCTAAATTAGATGCAAGTCCAACTTTGTTTTGGAGTGATCAGCTTTTAACTGTTTATAATAAATTTTATGTGACTAGGGAAATTTATTTCTATTTCTTATAAATAGTACATGGCAGAATTTCTTTATGAAGTTAACCCTCCAAAATCCATTAAAAGGTATGTAGTACATTCACCTTTATGTTTCTACTTCATTTTTACTGGACTATTGTGTTAAATCATAGAAATGAAATTTACTGGTTTTCAGCACATTGAGATAAGAGTTTAAGTAGCACTTGAAAAACATCCTGAGGAACAATGGCCCAGGCAATTTTCCAGCCCAGCCAAGCTGTAGGTGCACTGCTGGGTAGAGTTTCATCTGTGTATGCTCCTGACATGCAGCAGAAATAGTTCTGTGCTTTCAGGTGGGTTATGGACAGAAATTATGGACCTGGCTGCAGAAGCTGAGTGTTGCCTGGCAGCATCACTGTGGGGACACTGATGTGACAAAGGAAAGGATGCACACTGCTGAAAATCTGTGGAGCAGAGCAGTAAAAATAAGTTGAATGCAGCTGGGTGATAGGTCCAGAGTCACCTTTTGAGCTTCCATTCCTAATTTGAGAGGCAGAATGAGAGAGTAGAAAACACTACAGCTGCTGTCAGCTGCCCAACAAATTCCTCTCAGGCAAAGCAATTACATGATTCCTTAACAAGACAGTAATAAAAGCTTGCCTTGGAGACACACTTTTAGGGTTAAGAAGGTAACAGATCTTTTAATAAAGGATCTTCTTCAAACTTCTTGTTCCTTACAAAATCTGTCACCATTCCACTTCTTTTCACTTTAACAGTGGCAAAGTGGAGGAGAGGCTCGTTCACAGCAAGCCATTACAGGTGTTATTGTGAAGGTTGTTGGACCCCTTTCCTTCTGAAGAAGGTTTTATTTGAGAGAGAAATCTTGTGATGAACTAGAACAGGGTGAAGTGACAAAAATGGAGATGGTTTTCTGTAAGAATTTGTACAGGATGTTTGAGGATACACTGACAGCAACAGGTGGGCAAGGGGCTGTTTTTCTATAAATGTTCCATCTCTGGGGCAAACATGAGATTTTAGTCAGATTATATTTCAGAAACTGTCCTGTTCATATCCTGGAAAAAATTCCTCCAGTTTGGAGGTCTGAGGCTGCAACAATATCAGTGAATTCTCAAGAGCTGAGAATAAATAAAAGGACTGAGTGGTGAATTTTGTACAGAGTGTGTGAGGGAGTTGTGGCTCACTGGGAATAGGAGCTAGGAGTGAATAATGCTCTGGGTGCTGGAGGTGTTTGCTTTCTGTTCCACCCATGGAACAGTCTGGAATGCTGCCTGGAGGGGGCATGGCTGCAGGCAGAGGAAGAGTTGTCCCCTGAGAGAAATGAAGTTTCTCCTTGCCTTTGCCACAGGATTCCTGTGTTCTAAGGGAGCTCACCTGGAGCAGAATTGTCCCTCTGTGTGTCCTCCTTTCCTGGGTGTCCTGCTTGGCACCCACATGCCCCAGCTGCAGAATTCCCAAGTCCTCTGTTAAACCAATTTGAGATCCAAAGAATGCAAAGCTAAGAGGTGCTGGCTTCAGATCCTTGTTTGTAAAAGTAGAGTGTGTTAATACTCCCATTCCTCATTAGGCTGCTGCAGAAATAAATTTGTTTCCTGACATGAGATGAAAGTACAAAAAAGGAAACTTTAGCATTTTAAATTCAGAAGAATAAATAAAAGATGGGGTCAGACACTGCAAAGAAAACTAAATATTGAATAACTTCTCATTAATTAAGTAGCATCAGCCTGTGCACTGAGTAAATGAGGAATACAAGGGGGAAGCTAGTATTTTAATATTTATTTGACCAATGATTTTATACAGAAGTACAGGAAGGCTGAATTGAGGTTGGAGAATTAATCTTCATTCTGACACCTAATTCTTTGAGAGCATAATTTTGCAGTCTTAATATTGAAGAGTTCTGTGTGTGACTTGAATATACACAGGCTTTTTAAACATCATTATTGTTATTTAGCTAATTTATTGAAAGGCAGCTCTGCTCTCCAGGATGGACCTGTGGGGAGAACAGCACTTGCTGTTCTGTGCATGCAAAGGGATTGAGAGGTGCAGACACACTTTCCTTCCTCAGAGCACTTCACAGAGTGTGCCAAGCCCTGCAGCAGCTTCTGTGTGCAATATCCTGGAAAGGTTTGTGGTAGCTTCCCCAAAATGGTGTGGAGCTGCTTTGGGAGAGGTCTGAGCTCTGCAGGGAACCCAGCAGCTGATGCCTGTGTGAAATCTGGCTGAGAGAATGGGCCTGGCTTGCTGAGTCATGTAAAGCTGTGCAGAAATCAGGTGTGCAGCTCTCCCATGTCACCAGGACTGAGGATTCCGATGGGAAATCACTCTGTTAGGGACCTGGATGTCTCAGGAAAATGTCTAAAGTAGAAGTCTGAGATCTTTTATTGAGGGGAAAAATATAAATACAGGGAGTGCCAATTCCAGAAAATCTCAATCTGTACTAAAATTTTGAATTTCCCACAGTGTGTATTACAGCAGCTCGGACCATCTTCATCAGCAGGCTCACTTTTGCCTGCAGGTGTATAACTTTCTGCAGTCTGCCTCAGAGAAATGAGCTTGCCTTTCTGGAGGGTGTGCTTTGTGTTTGGTTAGTGAAGGAGAGCTGTGGATTTGTGGCCTCACTTGCTGAAAAGTTTGTACAGAGGATGTGGGGTAAAACTGCAAGAGAGGGAAATCATTGCACAGTGAGGGCTGAGCTCCAGGGACATTGAGTCTTCTGCTGAAGACTCCAAAAGTTAAGATTTTAAAATTGCTGTAGGTGCATTGATGACTCCCAGGGTATTGGGAGCAGCACTTTCTCAATACACTGAAGTTTCTGTTTATGGCTAAGCCACAAACAAGAAAAAACTACATGGCCAAAAAATTGTAGACCTAAAAAGAGCTTTGGTACTATTTTATTGTTTTTAGTTAGAACAAGAGTTAAAAATTAAATAGTATTTTCTGCATTAAGTTTTGAAAGTATCAATATCAAATGCAATCCATAGGTCTCCCAGTTCTGCATTTCCCCAGGATTGTTGCATCAGTGCAATTAAATTTCTTTTCCTGTCTTGCTCTTTCCAAAAGCTATAAACAATTAGAGTTTGTACAGGATAAAATAAATTAAAAGCAACTTACGGGAAAACTTTTTTGGCCTTGTTGTGGAATTTGGAAGAGGGGGAGGGTTCTCTCTGCTTGTCTGAGATAATAAATCCAGCTGCAAAATCCAGTGTGGCTTGAATCTTCCTTTGGCCACGATGCAGTTGAATGTTTGAGTTGAATATGAAAGGGCTCTGATGCAGAGTGGAGCGTCTCTGATGTTTGTTGGGTAATGTCAGAAGCAGAAACCTGTACAAAGCACTCCTGTGAAAGATTTATTGGAGTCAGGCTCTGGGAGGTCCAGGCACATTCACTTGGCTGCTGTTCCTCCCTGGAAGGGGTCAGGCTCCTGGACAGATGCCTGCTTAGAAGAGTTACAAGATGCTCCATATGGAACCAGCTTTGGGAGCTCTGTTTAAAGTAAGTTCTGTCCCAGCAGGCCAGAGAAATCACTCCCAGGAAAGGCATTTGAAGTTCAGCTGACACTGGTATTGGTAAGGGATACAGGTACATTTATTGGGGTATATTTGGGATCCCATCAAAACCATTTGCAAACGCTTTTTAATAGGTTCCCTGCCAATTCTGTTGTTACAAAGTGACAGTTTCCTGCAGTGTTTCATTTCAGAGGACTAAAGAAACACTTTCCCTAAATACTGACATACTGAAATTCACAAGTGTTGAATTCCTTGTTATTGAAAGCAACAGCAGATGCGTGCTGGAAAAAGACAACTCACAGCGAGAGTCAAAACAAGCCTTTCCTTTCTTCACCTGGCAGGTTCCCATCCACCAAAACCTCAAAGAGCTCCTGGCCATCCGGGCAGAGCTGCAGAAGAAGGTGGAGGATTTGCAGCGGGAGGCTGCCACGCGTTCCCTCTCCTCCTCCTCTGACAGAGGCTCCTCTCCTTCCCACTCTGCCACTCCAGTGCACACCTCTGTGTGAGCTGCAGCAAAGCCATGTGAACACAGCAGCGTCAGCACAGAGCAGGCTGAGGTGCTTCTCCCATCACAAAGGGATTGTGAGTGACTTGTAATTGCTGTGCTCTCCATGCCTTACTCTGTGTCTGATGCTGTCACAATGAGGCCAAAAAGAGCTTCAGTAGATGTGATGTGTTTTCTTGTTGGCAGTTCCACGTGTTTTGACACTCTAGCTAAGTCACCAATCGTGAAATTAAACTTTGTTTTGAGCAACTAACAATTTAACCGTTCTAAAAAGGAATCCATCTGCCAAGCAGACAGAAGAATGCCTCACACACTGTCTAGAGTACTATGCCTGGTTGAGAGAATCAGATGAAATGCCACATGATGCTTACACAGAACACAAAAGTCTTTCTGAATGGGAGCTCCTTATTTTACTCAGTTATATATATACTTATTTTTTTTTCCTAGAGCAATTTATTTTTTTTAGGTAATGCACTTCAAAATTGATTTTAAGAGAAATGTTTTCCAGTGTAGTCAGTTTTACATTTCGAACTAAATATGCCATTAAAAGTGGATGAAGTTGAGCTGGATTTATCAAGTACACCACACTGACTTGTATGATGTAATATATTTGGTAAAGCATGTATTTTAGGTTTTTTAATGCCTTTTGTACAAGTTGAAATAAAGTCTTTGGACTGTTTAGCTTATTATTCAGTTTCAGCCTCCTGAGTGAGGTATAAACTTGCTCATGTCAAGGTCTTGTACAAAGTAAAAGTTTGTTTTCTAGCAAATGGTAATATTTGGGGTTGGAATGACACCCAGCTGTGTAAATTGTATAGTCTGTATAGCTCCACATTGTGAAGTGTGTTTTGTTTCTAAGTGTACACACAAAATGCAAAGCTGTGTGTGTTTATACCCATGTGTATGTGATGTTAAACATTTGCATCCTCCCGTGGGTTTAAGCTGGATGTTGAGAAAATGGATCCTGCCTGTCCAAACCCTTCTGAGGACCTTAACTTGCAATGACTTTGTTTGACAAAGTTTTTTTGAATAATATGATATTAATTGTTTTTCTTGAAATAAAGCCTCTTGACTTTTTGTTTTTTTTAAATTCCTACTAGCTTTTTTTTCTGTAAATGAATAATTTTTGTTGTCATGTTAAATATACATCCTTAACTTGCATTTCCCCCCAGAAATACTCATGTTGGAGAGATTTGATTACTGTAACATTCCTCCTTTTAGAAAATGACTGGCTGGCATTCTTGGAAGGCCTAGAAATGGTGCATGTTGCAAATTTTCCCTGGATTGTTTTCCATGCTGTGTTTCATGAAAATCTGGTTTTCCTCCTTAGGAAACTGAACTATTGCAGCTCTGCTTTTTGCCTCGTGCTTGTACTGCTCTGGGTTCTGCTGCTGGGAATTAAGCCCCATTCTTTTGAGCCAATTGATTCTTTATGGTGATTGTGGCTTTTACTGACTGTGAGGATTCATTTGTTGCTGCACATTTGTTCCCAATGCACGAGGATGGCTTTTCTGTGTCTCATTCTCTGCATTAACTCTACCCAGCACAAAGCTGAGTCAAGAGAGCTGCTGAGCACCTTCCCAGCTTCAGCTGAAATTCTGAATCCAGTCTTGCACTTTTACTGTGCAGTGCAGGGTATTTCACTGTGTCCTTTTTGTAATAAATATTCACCTACACAAACACAGCTTAGGAAGGTTTGCAATGTTGCATCTCTTAATCAACCTCAGGCTTTTTATAAATAGATGAAAGATGTTTTCCTGTAAAAATGGTTGTGCTGAACAGTGTGCCAGCAGTGAGTTTTACATTGCCAAAATATGTTGAGCTGGTATTGAATTAAACTCTTCCGTACTTCAGATTTCCTTGACATTTCAACTGTATATTAAAGTAAAGCACATTATCTCCAAAATGCAGTGCTAAAGAAAATCTTTTGAAGTTTTCCTCTGTATTTGTGTTAATAATCACAACATTTTCTCTATAATTATTGCAAAAGCGATGACTGGATTAGCTTGGGCGTTCTGAGGGTTTTAAAGCTTGGGTTTCTAAAGCTAAGCTGAGAATTTGGTTTTGCATAGAGGACCATCAGTTGTTTCATCTGGCTGGCTGTGAACCCAGCAGTGTGAGCACAGCTCAGGCAGTCTGTGATGTGCAGGAGAGCTCTGGGGGAGGCTCCTGCTGTTCCATGTGTCAGCACAATGGATGGGTTTGTTCATACTTAGCATGGAAATATTCAGAGGTATTCTGCAGCTCATAGGGGCTGCTTAGAGCATAGCTTTACACTGAGGAGATGATTGTTGCTGCACTCAGCCTGCTTCCTGATAATTGGGTTTTTTCCTATTGATTTAACAACTAATTCTGTCTTTTTTTTTTTTAATAAGGCATTATTGAACTAGCTAAGGGAAGAGCAAAATCCTGTTCCCTGTCTGATGCACCTTGGACAGAGCTGTTAACTTCTGGTTCAAAAGCCAGATCTGCTTTGGTTTTTGGTTTTGACTGCTCAGTACGAAGGGAATGTGCAAAGGCAGCAAGAAGTTCCATTTGGCTTGAAGGATTTTCCTGTTGTCAATGACACATGAGAGGGGTACAACCTGAATCCAGTGTCCCAGAGGGGGATGAAGCCTTGGTTACCCAGCTGCCACATTTTTTGCTTGTAAAGTAAGTTAAGTGAATCATCAGCATCAGAGATTTAGCCTTTTTAGTCCTGTTTCAGAGCTGAATTTACACTTCTTTCTCCTTTGTAGATAAAAGTAATTTTTTTGTTGTTTCATTAAAATGGAAGAAGGCTTTTAAAGCTGATAAACACTCCTAAACTGCCTGGTTCTGCTCCCTGCAGAGGCAGCCTTCTCAAGGAGTTGGAGCTTTAAACAAGAAGTGTTTCATTGCTTTCATTTTCCAAGAGAAGCTGCACTGATTCATGTGCTGTATGTAGCAACACCAAGAACAGCTGCTTCTCCAAAGGCTGAAACAAGGAATCAAGAGCTCTCATTCACGTGCACTGAGCCTCACAACAGAGGACACAGTAAAATGGGCAACTCAGACTATTCCCCAGGTGAAACATTTGTGGCAGAAAGCAAAAAGGAATGTTCATTTGCTGAGACCACATCTGCTTTTAACTGCCAGATCTTGTGCAGTTGGGAGGAAAGAGTTAAGAAAAATGAGTCACAAGTCGTTAGTTTGAAATCTAAACCACCTTTTTTGCCTGTGAGACTGAGCATTGCATCATCATCCAAAGCTTAGTTTGCACTGCATGGGAGATTGATCCACTGGGTGTGAAAATGTGAAGAAAACTGCAGGAAACTCAGGGCACTGCCTGGAGTTCAGCTGTGGGTGACCTGAGGAGAGAGCAAGAGTGTGTGTGTGTGTGTGTGTGTGCATGCAGACACTCCATTTCTAACATTAAAGTTTTCATAGTGGTATTTGTTTGCTCACAAAGTCCAGTTTGGGTTGGTTTTTGAAATGAAGTCTTCAGTGTATTTAGAGAAGAGGGGATGTACCAGAAGGATATATGGCCAAACACTTGCTTCCAACATTAAAAAACCCCACAAACACAAAAAAATCCAGTTGAAAATGTCTTTCTAGTCAACTTGGTTTATTTGGTGTTTTCCAAAAGTAGTTAAATTCTGTTTTTTACCCCCAACCCTTACACACACATTAACAAAATGTATTTTGTTACAGCATAACATTCAGCTTTCATTTGGTACAGGTCACTTCTTCAGCAGCAAGGAATCTGTCTTGCTTCTAAGTTAGAACTTCACTCAAAAGAAAGGGTTCTCTAATTTCACAGCCCCATTGTTTCTGAACTTCATTTATTCCTCAACCTCATCTGTCAGAGGGGCAATCTTTAAAGCCTCAGCCTGCCGACTCATCCTTCATTTTCAGAATCTGAATCAGTATTATGGACTAATTCCACTTTTATCACAACAAATGAGTAGTTAGGGATGACAGTGGAGCACTTGTGAGGGTTCCTTAGTGGGGTTGCATGAAAATGACTGAGTTTATAGTGCCAAAAAGATCTGAAATTCGTGTCAGAGTATTCTCAGCTGAAAGGAAGTACTGCCAAAGGAAAATGCAAGTAATTGAAAGAATAAACACGAAAAGAGCCAGCTGAATTCTTTCAATTCTCTCTCTTTTCTCTGTCAAACCTTTGACAAACCTTTTCTGAATAATTTTATTGCCATTTAAAATCGCTTTAGAAGTGAGGTGTCACATAAAAAAGAGCTCACAGCATACACAGTGCAAAAAACTCTCAGGATGTCTGTATATAAAGGTTTTGGACTCATGAAAAAAAAAAAGCAAACCAATTTTCTAGTGGTTTATTGCCTTTTTTATAAAGGACAAGAAAGTTCATGCCATGTATACAGAGCTTAAATGCAGGATTTTTAAAAAATCCATATCCCAATTTAAAGTTAATAAATAGTAATTAAATGAAAGTAGAGGTCAGTGCTGGGTCAGCTGTTCCAGAAGTTGGATCACTACTAGGAAAATACACAGGAAAGCTCAGTTGCTATAATGTTTAAAATGCAGATGATGTATAAACTCCCTGTTTCTCAGAGACTGGTGGCAGTTCAGATGGAAGAGGGGACAAACAGCAATAAAAAAATCATTTGAGCCTTTGCTGACATTTACCACTAAGACTCTGACTTGTTCAGTTTTGAAGAGAAGGCCAAGCCTAATTTCTCTACTGCAGGATTTGCAAGTATTTTCCTATTTGAAATCCTAGAAAAGAACTCTTGAATTCTGTTGCTATTCCCTTTGGAAGTGTTCTCTGTCACTGTGCAGTGATGGATTCCCACGTGCCTACACCACACCAAGGTGTGAGCAGTCACCAACCTCAGAGAGGAGCAAAAGCAGCAGCTTCTGGGTCCCAAAACCTGGGGAGGGTTTTGCAGAGAAACAGCTTTTGCTGCCTTTCTTTGTTGAATTTGTGACCTGCAGTAGTTTGAATTAGACTTGTGCTCCTCTGTGCTTAGTGTAAGAGTTCCCCAGAGGAGGGGTAGGTGCTGCACTCTCTAAACTACACTGACCTGGTGAAACAGGGCAGGGTAAAAGCCCTGCTCTGCAGCTGCAGGAGCGTGGCCACTGGCAAGGGGAGAGGGGGATGATGGGCACTGAGCTGGGAAAGAGCTCCTGGTGATCTGCAGGGCCCTGCTGTAACACCTCATCTACAATAACTTACTCAGAACACATTTCATGCTGCAGCTTTCAAATGTGTTTGGGTAGGAACAAACAACAAGTGCTGGTGCTTGGGACTGGAGATAAATTCAGCTGTGTGGCTTAGCCAGCACCTGAGCTCCTGCTGCACATTCTGCAGACCACACTTCCTCCATGAACACCCTTCTCTGGGAGTGAGCAAACAGTGCAGCCCATCTCTCTCCCCTGCTTCCATTATCTGAGCCAATTATTGACATTTCTATTCCAAACACATTCATAAAACAAAGCAGCAGTAGTTCAGAGCAGTATTGTTGTAGCCTAAGTGTTCTGAATAGTTGTGAGGCACCTTATAAACCACTGTAGCTGTTCTGTCAGAGCTGTGTAAGGCTTTAAAAATGCAACTGTTAAAAAGAGCATAAAGAATTGTGCAGCTATTGCAAAATACTTAACCAAGTAACTAGGCAATTTGCTTCCAAATGGAGCTGTTAGGCAGGGATGCTCCTGGGCTCATTCACCTCCTGGCAGGGCCTTCTGGAAGTCTTGTCTACCTGAAAGCTGGGAATTTGTACATCCCACTGAAAGGCTTGGTTTTCTTAACACACGTTCATAAAACATGGAATTTGCAAACCCCTACAAAATGCTTCCATTTCAGGTTTAGATATAAACAGTGAGTACCTCTTGCACCATGTAAAGTGCAATTCCCTTCACTTGAGAGCATGCTTTTTAAGCAACCACCCATTTGGAAAAGTGTATTGGAAAGTGGCAGTTATCCACAGTTTAGCAGCAGTCAAAAAGGGGCGGGGTTAGAAATCCAAAGAGGAATTCTTGCAAGCCGGTGAAGGTCGGGTGTAGGCAGCGGTTTGGCAGCGTGGCAGGGCTGTGACTGTCCTGCTGCAGCCCAGTGTCCTGTGAGCACCACTCACAGCCCAGTGCTTCCCAGGCAGCTCAGGAACCCCATGCAGGACAGGGATGGAGGATTCCTCCTCTCAGGAGGTACTGCCTTTTTTAAAGCTTAGCCAGTGACACAAGGAGTGAAGCTTAAATCCTTTTTCTGCCTCTGGGAGCACTCCTGATAGCTGCTGATAAAAGGAGGGGACTGCAACTTGTTAAGCTTGGCTTCATTTGTGGCACTGAGCATTAAAGGTCTTAAGAGATACCTGCTTTGTTTATTTTCTTTTGGGTTAGATCTGTCACTTGTTCTGGTGTGAGTGAGATGTGAACCTGTCCTTGAAAGCATCCATATGCACACAGCTTTAACTGTGGTGACAACAGAGGTATCTCGAGTCCAGAGACAGAATCACAGAATGAACTAGGCTGGAAAAGTCCAACCCATGGCCTAACCTAACACCTCCTCATCAGCTAAGCCATGGCACTGGTGTCTAACCTAAACTTCCCCAGGAGCAGCTTAAGACAAGGTGTATCACTTCAGTTCCATTCTGACCTGCAGCACAGTGGAGAATCCAAGTGGCATTTGCTAAAAGTGAACCCTGCACACACTGCTACCAGCTGTTGGGACTTGCTGTGACAATCAGGTGCTTTGGTTAGAAGGCCAGCAGGGGTGGTGGTGAAGCATCCTCAGCTCCTGGCTGGGGAGCAGGGAATCACCTGGCTCAGCCCAAGGCCCCACACGAGGACTCACCACAGGCACTTCATTTTTAGGTGTAGCTACAGGAAGGGCTGCAATGCCCCCTCAGGAATGTGCAGCCTTGTCCCTGCCCTCGGAAGTGACACTGCCCGGAGGTGGAGGCAGGAGGTGGCTGGAGGCTCTGCAGGGTTTGGCTTTGGATTGCTATTTCCAGGCACTTCTCTGTCCTCACACCTGTAAGCTCTTGAGAACTGACCACAGCTAAGGACCTTCTGTGGGTTTCCAGACAAGAGCACACCAATCCTACACTGCTACTCCCATGTAAACAAAAACCTCTTCACAAAAAATGAACGCATGCTACCAGTCTAACCCTAAAGCCTAGAGCAATAAAAAGCCAATTCAAGCCTAAATACACATTAAATAGCTTTGGAGTCAAATTAAATTAAAAGCTAAATTACAAGCATGTAAGATCTCTGTTGCTGCTGACTGATTATTTTCTAGCCCTGGGTCACACTTTATATCTTCGCACTGTCTTGTTTTGGTGGTTCTGCTGACTGCGTTTCCAGGACTGAATATTTAACTGGGGAGAGAGAGAAAAACCCGTGAGTACAACAGCACAGGCTGGAGCCAGGGCGCCCAGCCCTGCCTGGCTGCATGTGACACTGGAAAAGCCTTTGCAGCAGCCCTGATTGTCACTGAAAGAAAGATCGTGCTTCTCTCGTGCAGGACTCTTGATGGGTTACATGAGAGGCAAATGTTAACTGCCATCGTTAGCAGCCAGAGCTCCCTGGGCTCCTGCCAGGCTCTCCTTTGTGCGAGTTAAGGGCTAAAAGCACCGCGGTGGGTGTTTCACAAAAGCTGCGGCATCACCTAAGCGGTGCCATCATCAAAGGGACACCGCGGCTCCGTGCAGCACCCGGGGCTTTCCAGAAGCCCTGGGTGAAGCTGGTTTTGGGGAGGGATGCAGGCAGGGAAGGGACCAAGGCTCTCACCCTGGGTGAAGCTGGTTTTGGGGAGGGATGCAGGCAGGGAAGGGATCAAGGCTCTCACCCTGGGGTTCCTCGCTCACGACGGCTTCCATGTTTTCTCCTTTCACGTACTCTGCGTTCAGTCCCTCTGAGAAGTACAACAAACAGTGAGATGGGAAGGGTAGAAAGGAAAATTATTTGCCTTGATGCCTTAAAAACTCTGGTAATTGGCCTCAGAGCTGTAACAGCCCGAGACACCTTTGTGAAGCCCCCTGTGCAGTGAGAGCGGCACAGAAGCCTCGCTAGCCCAGAGCCAGTGCTGAGACTCGCTGGGTTTCCAGGAGCCCACGGAGCTCCTGCAGGCACAGCTCCAGCAGCAGCTCTTTGTCTGAGGCTGCTGCTTCATCTTTATCAGCCAGCCCAGCTCATTCCTGGGTGAGGAGCTCAGCTCTGGAGGAGGAAGGCAGGAAGGCTTCCCGGACAGGACTGCGGTGCAGCACTCTCATTAAAAGCTGAGTTATGCAGAGCTTCAAGAAGCAGTTCAGAGCAGGGCTGTGGAGATGAGGCAGGATCCCAGTGGGGTGTCAAATCCCGAATAAGTCCCTTATTTAAATGCAAAGAAGTTCCCAACGTTATCAACAAGTGGAGCAAGGAGCAGGGCTGGGCACTGGTGGGCAGGGGTGGCTGCAGGAGGGTGGGCAGGGGAAAGGGGCTGAATATCGAGTCTGGCTGTGCCCTGGACCTGAGGCATCCTCAGAGCTCCTCTGCAGGGAAAGGCAGAGCTGGGAGTGCTGTGCTGACTGCTGCAGGCATTGGAGAGGGAGCAGGGAAGGGGATTGGGGTGCTGGTCTGGAAATGAAGCCTGAGCTATCAGGCCATGCAGCACACACTTCTCAGCTATCTGTGACTTGTTTGCACATCTAAATATGGCTCAGGGTGTGCCTGGTACAGGCTGTGCCTCTCCACCAGTGTTGGATAGGGCTCATTGGTATCTCCCAGCAAAGGAGGGAGAGGGAATGGTGCCAGGGCCGAGCCAAAGGAGTGTGGTGGGAGCCTTAGGCAGCAATGGGGCAGCTGCTGACTGACACAGGAGAAAAAAGGTTCTGCAAGTGGCTAGAAACCCCAGCTGAGGGACAGCAGGAGGCTGAGCCACAGCCCAGGGCATGGCTGGTGAGTACAAGGTGAGGTGTAAGAACAGGAAGGGGGATGAGGAGTTCCAGGCAGCCTTGAGCATGTCCTTTAGAGGAATCACCAGCAAATGCTCCTCGGAAGGGATCAAAGCTGAAGGACAGCTGGGCAAGAGGAAGAACTGAGCCTGCTCTGTGTGTCAGGAGAGTGGTCACTGCACAGCACCACTGCCTCCACCCAGACGTGTTTTGCTGGAATAACACCAAATGCAATTTATGTTTTTCAATAAAAAGTCACTTTTGCAGCAGCTGACGGCTCTTAAGATTTCTGTCATTCACTGCAATGCATCTAAGGCCTGACATTAGCCCAGCATGCCATGTCTGATGGCTTAAATTAATCCTCCTTTATAATTAACTTTAATTTCCTGCTGCCTTTCTGGGGCTTTGTGTCTCTCAGTTTCCTCCTCATCAAAGCCTTTACTCCATTTTTTTTTTATTATTTATTCTTGCCAAAATATCATTTAAGTGAGGGGAATATACAAGGGTGTTTCATTCCATCACATTCATTTGACTTTTCCTGCTGATCTAATTTACCAAAATGCTGTTTGTTTCAGGCACAACTGGGAAAATAGCACGATTCCAACAGAAATGTCCAACCCCAAACACCCTTTCCCTTGAGCAAATAGGACTCACAGGAGATTTCAACTGATTAATTAAAAAAAAAAAAAAAAAGAGCTTGTAACTCAGCTGCTTGTAACTTCCCTCTGATAAAGAGCTGCAGGAGCTCACCATGGTCAGGTGAGTGCTGTGGGCTGAGGCTGTGGGGGCTCCCTGCAATGCTTGCACCAAGCACCTTGAAGGGGCAACTTGTGCAAAAGGTGTTTTATGGCAATAGCAAGTTTTGCTGCTTAATTTGCAGTTTTGTCACACTGCCCCTGCTTCCTTCCCTGCAGCCTGGTGAGTTTGTCCTGCTTGCTGAGATTTAGGGGGGAGGTTGGTTCATTTTGGGGTGAGATGTGGGGTTTTATTCAGATTGACTGTGTTTGGTATTGATGGTTTGGTCTTGGGCCATGTTTGTGTGGGGTGTGAGGGGCAGTGTGAGCCCCGGGGGGGGCAGCAGGTCCTGGGTGCAGGGGGGTCAGCCCAGGGGCTTGGGTGCCACAGGTGGGGGGGCCCCTGGGTGCCACAGCTGAACACCAGCTCTGGGTGTCCCTGGGGTGCTGGGGGAAGCACTTACGCTGGATGCTGAAGCAGAACTTCTTCTGCTGGTAGGAGATGTAGCTGGAGACAGCCCCGATGAGCGCCATGGCCAGGCCACTGGCAATGCCAGCAATTGTCCCTGTCTCTGCCACTGTGGGGACAGAGAGCTTGGTCACACACACACACACAGAGCCCCTCCTGTGTCACTGCCACTGTGGGGACAGAGAGCTTGGTCACACACACACACACACAGAGCCCCTCCTGTGTCACTGCCACTGTGGGGACAGAGAGCTTGGTCACACACACACACAGGGCACCCCTCCTGTGTCACTGCCACTGTGGGGCACACACAGGGCTTGGTGACACACACACACAGGGCACCCCTCCTGTGTCACTGCCACTGTGGGGCACACACAGGGCTTGGTGACACACACAGAGCCCCTCCCTGTCCCTGCCACAGTGCCACCCACCTCCACTGTAGTCGTTGTTGTCGGTGTTGCCACTGGCACCTGCAGAGACACAACGCTGCTGTCAGTGCCCTGCACCCTCTGCTCCCTCACTCTGTGCTGGGAGGGAGGGGACACACAGGACAGGGTGGCAGGGCAGCCCTGGCCTGGGGGTGGGCAGGGATCTCATTTCTGCTGCCCCACACTCCTCTGGGCTGCTCCCTTTTGCTTCTGAGGGCTTTGAAGCTGCTCCTCTCCTGCCGTGTGTGCATGGGGGAGTTTGGGGGGATCCTCTGCATGGGACTGACCCCTCTGCCTGTGTCTGACAATCACCCCCACCTTTCACTGCTGCACTGCTCGGTGTCAAGGGAACACCTGCAGGGCTGTCAGGGTGTTACACTGCACGTGGGTGCCACCACAGGGAGGTGACTTCCCACCACGTCAGGGAAGCCTCAGCTGGCTTGAAGTCTATTTTGACATCACCTTCCCTGGAGAAAGTGGGCTGGGAGGAGCAGCTGCTCCCACTGGGAACTGCAGTCCTTGCCGAGTCACATCCTGAATTTATGGAAGCAGGTCAGCATTGTATTAATGCCTCTGATGCATCTTGTCCTTGGCACAGGGATTTATTAAATGTTGATTAGGCTCATGGCATTCAGCTCTTTATGTGACTGCTTTTAAT
Source organism: Cettia cetti (assembly GCA_013401135.1). Classification (NCBI taxonomy): domain Eukaryota; kingdom Metazoa; phylum Chordata; class Aves; order Passeriformes; family Sylviidae; genus Cettia; species Cettia cetti. The sequence goes on along the minus strand of VZUI01038345.1, from coordinate 20,411 downwards.
ATTTAATGCTGTGGATCCTTGTGAACAGCTTATGTGATTGTGGCTGGGTTTCCCCCTGGTTGCAGACGTTGGGGTGGTGCTGTGGAAAGCAAGCAAGGGCAGGTACCCACACATGGCCTCGAGGTGACAGGGGGACACAGGTCCTGTCTGCCCTCATGGCAGCTGGGCTGCAGAGCCTCCATGGGGTCCAACCCAGGCACCTCCAATGGTGGCACCAGGTGTGCCCACAGAGGCCAAGAACTTTTCCCTTGGCTCCGTGGCTGGGATCTCTACCCTGCTGTGCACAGGGCTCTTCCCAGGAGCTGGGGAACCCCAGGACTGCCAAAGGAAACAACCCCACACAGCTCACCACTTACCCTTCTTCTTGTCTGGGCTGTAGCCACCATCCACAATGCTGGCCAGGTCATCATCTGAAAATCCTTTGAAAGGAACAGGAACAAACAGTGGCTGGCACCTGAGGGAGCCACAGCTGTGCCAGAGGCTGGGATCATGGGCTGCTCCATCCCCACTGGGGAGCTAGGACTGGTCAAAAAGCAATACTGCTTCTCTCACAATTACCAGATGTTAACCCTGAATTACTTTAAGGTCATAGAGGAGGCAATAACTAACTAGTTTAAATGCCACTGTATTATTTTTTAACTGAAATGACTTATTTTTAAGAGTGATGATGACTGATAATTTAAGAGTTCATTAAATGTTTTGGAGGTCAGCCTTGGTTGAGAGTGGAGGAGGCAGGAAGAGGTGGTTTGTGTTGCTGTGGCCATACTGCTGGACACCAGTGAGCCCCTGGCTGCACCAGCTGGGCCTGGGGTCCTGCAGGCAGGAACTGACCCTCATCCTTCCCAGAGGGACAGAGCAGTCCAGGGGGAAAGCTGAGCCACCAGCACGTTTCAGTACATGTGAATAAGTTACCTTGTAGTGGATAAGTGTAATTAATGCAGGATAAGCACAGAGGACCAGGGTCTGTGAATCTGCAGCTGAATGAGTGGTGCTGTTGAATGTCTCAGTCCAGGCCCAGAGGGAGCCCTGGGGTGCAGCAAGGTGAGTGATGGGAGCAGAGACCCAAGGCCAAGACAGCCAAAGGTTCCTCCTCTGATGCTGTGCATTGGGCAGGATTTCCTTTGCCTCAAAAGCATGGAAGAGACTGCCTTATTCACCAGCTCACCACAAAAAAACCAGATTTATGGGCTTAGTAATGAGTGTGAAAAGAATGAAAGCCCAGACTATGCCTGCAGAGGTCCCAGGCAGTCCAGGGAGCAGCGAGGCTGGGGGAGTGTGTGTGCTGCTTTGTGGCCAGTGCCACATTCCAGCAGCTCAACGCCTCAACCTTTCCTGCAGGAGCCTGAAAACTCAGCAAGCCCAGAATACAAAGTGCAGACAAGTCACCTAGTTAATACAATGTAATAAAATACCTGCCTGTTAATTAGGCATGTGAGCAGGGTATACAGCCATCCTGACATCAATAAAGCAGCCGTGCAAAGTCTGCTTCCCAGCTCAAGTGCTCAGGGGAACAATCCTCACAGACAAATGATTCATTCACTGGAGCATTTCAGAGGTGGAAAAAACCCTCCCAGCCCATAGGGTGTGTTAGCCAGGACCTGAGCCTGCTCCAGATTTCCACCTTGGCAGTGACTGTGAACCCCAGCAGCCCATGCCCAGGTTAAAGAGCTGCTGGGTACAGGGATGGGGGAACTCAACACAACCACCACCCCTTAATGGATCAGAAGAGACCCTGGGGGAAAAAACCTGTACACAGACAGGGAGCAAATTATTAGGGAGAACTCCTCTCTGCCAGAGACCATTGGGGAAGAGGCTCCTTCCTTCCCCAGGATGAAGCTGCCTGTGGAAATGTCCACACTGAGCAGGCAGGGCAGTGGGCAGGACATTGGACATTTCTCTTTATCCCATCCCTTGATGGGAATGGTGTCAGGCTGGGAAGGATCTCCTGCAGGTCCCAGGGAGGAGCAGGGCTGGTAGCAAGCAGGACAGAGAGGAGAGGGCAGCTTACCTTCACCTGGCCTTACATCTGGCCTCCCAGGATCCTTCCTATCGTTCTTATCATCAAGGGCATCAGCCAAGTCAAAATCCATAGGATCCTTTTCTAGAAAACAAGACCAGGCTTAGCAGTGTGATGATAGGCTAAGGAACTCTGCAATTAATTCATTTAGCAGGGAAAAACACTGTTGAAAGAGATGAAGCTCCAGACACAAGCATTTCTGAATTCTGCTCTGGGGCCTCATGGCAGATCTCCCAAAGCCATCCTGTTCCATGCCCCCAAATGCCATGTCCTTCCTGCAGAAACAGTGTCCTCACAGCTGGAGTGCCAGGCAATCAGATAAATGAGGCCAGTAGGAAAAGTCAGAGCCAAACTGGTGCCCTGAGGGCCCAGGCAGTGGAAGGGAGGGAGGTGGCTGTACCATGCTCACGTGCCTGTGGCTTGATTCCTTGCAGTTATTTTCCTCTGTGAGTGCTCAGTTGGTCCCACGAGCTGTCTGGCTCTAACAGAGGATATTGTCTCAGATAAACAGCAGCTAAAACCCTGACACAGAGCCAGCTGAGCTCCCCAGCCCTCCCACCAGGGCACTCCTGAGTTTGTTCTGATCCAAACCTGGGCAGGCAGCAAAGTGCCCAGCTGGCAGGGTGCCCTGAGCCTGCCTGCCAGTGGAGCCCAGCACGGCTGTGCCATGACAGGGAGCACAAGCAGCTCACAGCCCTCCAGCAAGCATGGCAATGAAACAAGGTCCAGAAACCACCCTGGGTGGTGCCCTGGGAAATGCAGGGTCATGTTCAGATGTCCTGTCCTCTCTGTGGTTTTTAATTTATTTTTTTTTTTTCTCGAGGCATCTCAGGTGAGCAAACAGCAGAGGCTGGAAGTGCCAGGGTGAGGGCAGTGCCACCATCATGGCACATCCCCAAACCCTCCCCCTGTGCCAGCAGCAGAGCTGGAGAGACAGAGCAGGGGCTGTGGAGATGATGCTCACCTGGCTTACGTTTAGGAGGGGCTCTTGTGGTTTTTGGCTGCCTGGTCGTGGTGGTGAGAATGACATCCCAAAAGCCATTGTCTGAAGGGAGGAAAACAAAAAGACCAAAATGATGTGACCCTGTGAGATGTGGGTTCAGGTGAGTGCTGTGAGGGGAACCCCCACCCTGCTGGGGAATGACACCCCAAAAGCCATTGTCTGAAGGGAGGAAAACAAAAAGACCAAAATGATGTGACCCTGTGAGATGTGGGTTCAGGTGAGTGTTGTGAGGGGAACCCCCACCCTGCTGGGAGGCTGGGGCTGCGCTGGGCCAGCTCAGGGCTCTGCTCTTCACACAATTTCAGGGGGCCCTGGGGCACCCCTCCCTCTGGGTGCCCTGGGGAGGCTCCAGCCTGCAGGGAGCTGTGCATTACCTGCCTTCCCTGGCCTGGGGAAGGGCTTGGGAGTGGGCTTGGCTGCTTTGGTGGTGGTCTCCACAGGCGTGTCAAAGTAATCAGCCAAGTCGAAGTCTGCAGGAGAGAAGGGATTGTTACTCCCCTGTTTGTGGGGGCAGCACGAGGCTGTTGGCACACACCCTGCTCTGTGGCTGCTGGGCAGTGGTGCTGCACCACTGCCAAGGCCTCCCACATCAGGCTGGAGCTGGAAAGGGCATCCAGCCACTTTGCTGCTCACAAAAGCTTCAGAAAAGCCTGGCCACCATTTCAGCCTCCCCATCCAAGCTGTGGCTGCTGCCCAGCGCCAGCAATCCCAAAATAATTCACTCTAGGGGGAGTTCTGCTGGTACCTGCAGCATCTCCTGGGAGCTGGTGCAGATGAGAAGGGGCTGTGGGACCGAGCCAGTGGCTGGGAAGCTGCTCCCTGTGCAGCTGCCTGTGAGTGACCTTGAGCTGAGCAGGGCAGGCACAGAGAGGGGCCAGGGCACGGGCATCTACTGATCTATTCATCCAAAAAACACTCCCTGGGGAAGAAGCGACTGGCTGAGACAAAGCCTCAGCCTCCACACGTCCATTTCCCAGGGGGAGTTTGCTGGGTTGAACAGCCTCTCGTTCAGGCTGCCATCCAAACACTGAAGCCCTGCCTGTGCCTCTGGCACTTGGCTTTTCTTGTCCCTAGCAAAGACCACGGTGGCCAAGGAGCCAGACAGTTGAATTTGCCTAAATTTGTGCCAAGATCCTCATGCAGGGCTGAGCAGATTTCCTTGTGAGAGCTCCTCTGATGCAGTTTATTGCAGACTCCTCCAGTGGGGCTGAGCAACCCTTAGGCTCCTGTGAGTGTGCTGTATTTTTAACGAGGATTCTTTGGCCAGAACTGAGCCACAGGAGCTGCTGGCAACAAAGCTCGTGTGAATTTAAGGGAGCTTCCTCAACCGTGGCACTGCTGGGAGCTGGCCAGCCAGCACATTTGATGGGCACCAACAGTCAGAGACCCATTCTCCCCTGGATGGGAAAGTGTCACCAAGATGGGACTGTCTGTGGAGGCTGGGGACATCTTGGAATAAAAAAAAGGAAGGAAAATATCCTCTGGACTTCCTCCTGGAAGGAAAGCTAGCAGGTGCCATGCAGACAGAAAGAAAAGCCCTTGTGTAGCTGAGCAGTGATTTGTGTCTTCTCCATTAGGATACTGCAAAGTGTGCGAAATTCTGCCCTGGTTGTAAATGCTCCATTGCCACTCACCTTCAGCATGGACAGAAATATCAATATTGCATTTCTTTGGCTGCACAGGAACAGTGCAGGTGCACACAGCAGCTCCAGCTTCCCTATGGCAAGTAAAGGGGTCCCAAAGCAGCTGCTGAGGCAGCAGCACTCAGCCCACATGGGCAGCCCAAGGGGGCTCACACAAGTCAATCCCACGGGAAGTGCACCCCACGCTGAGCTGAGCTGATGTGCAAGCAAGGAGGTCTCACCTGTCCCACCTGCTGGCTTTCTGGGGCCCTTGGGAGTGGCTGTGACAAAACAGATGGGGAGGAAAAATGTTAGTCATAGGCATCACCAAAAATGTCACCTCTGGATTGAGAATGAATGGCAAAGATTTCACCAATGGCAAAGATTTCTCACATCTGCATTTGTAAACTCAGGGCACAGGGTCACAAACACCCTGCACAGGTGTGGCCACAGGGATCAGGACTGCCCATGGGTGAAAATGGAGCCCAGTGCCCCACAGGGCTGCCTGGAGCTGGGCCAGCATCCCATCCCAGCTGGTGCCCAGCAGGGAGCTGCAGCAATCCTCCAGGATACAGCAGAGAGCAGCGTGGAAAGCTGCAGCAGTGAGTTGCCAATGTTTAGGTGTCCCTGGCCTGGCCAGTCAGTGCAGTGACATAATTTCCTGTGCTGTGTTATGCACAGGAGGTTCCCTGTCAGCTGGAGGGCTTTCAGTGACACCCTGACACTCAGATCCCAGCCCCCCTGGCTGCTCCTGGGCTAAAACAAGCTACAGCCAGCCATTGAGGGGGAGGGAGGCAGCAATATGGAAACCACTGCCTATTAATAGTGGCTGGCATTACCAAGTATATGAATAAATTATGAGCAAGAGCTGTGGCTGCCCCATTCCCATTAATTTCCATTACACTGAAGGGATGCTGCTGGGCTCCATTTCCAGTGTGCTGGTATGGTTTGATGTGATCCAGCTCCAGCCCCTTGGTTTGCCTTTTTCTGGGGCTGACACCATGGATCCAGAGTGGATGCAGCTCTTGGGGAGGCCCTGGGGACAGTCCCTTCCCTCACTGCAGGGGCTCCAGCCTGGAGAACGCCCCTTTCCCTCCACATGAGGTGGCCTTTAGCCACTTCTAACTCGACCTCCTCACACGCTGCATTAAAGGGCTTTTGCAAAATCCTACCTGAGCTGCATCAGCCCTGTGACCAAGCCTGGTACCCCATGGCCTATCCTGGCACGCTGCAGGAGAGCTGCAGAGAGCATGATGCACTGGATCCAGCCCAACAGGGCTGGGCCTGGTGCTGGGCATTACTGAGGGATGCAAGGAAGCCAAAAGGGCAAGTTCATTGCCACTGTCACCTCAGAGCACAGGTGTGCTGTACTCTGTGGCTCCTCAGTCTCCAGGACTGTCTCCAGCTCCACCTGTGTGCAAACCCAGATTCTGTCTCCCAGGCAGAGAGGATGAGGCAGCTGTACCCTCCACCAAACCCAGATTCTGTCTCCCAGGCAGAGGGGATGAGGCAGCTGTATCCTCTACCACCCTCCCACCAGCATCAGGTCCCAAATAACAAACCACATTGATTACCATCTCTTTGTTTTCTCCTCTTTAAAGCAATGCAGAAATGTGACTTACGGCGCCTGGTGACGGGGTCAAACAGGGCATCTTCTAGGTTGAAGTCATCTGTGTCATCCCCATGACCTGGAGACAAAAAATCTGGGCTGCAGTCACTCCACACAGAGCAAACCACCTTTAAATAAGGCATGGCTAGACTTGCCTGCTCAAATTGCTTTAGTTTTTTGCTGGTTTTTTCCAAGCCTGACCCACCACTGGTGATGAGGAAGACATCAGCCCTCTCCAGATGCTGTGACTGTTAAATGCAGAGCAGTCATCTCTGGATTTTCCATTTGCCTGCCCTAATGGATGCCATAAAGACACATGTTATGCTTAAATTTGTCAAGGAGAGCCTACCAATTCATCTCTCAAGCTGCCACTCATCTCTGGCTGTGCTCATGATTATATGATTGCTAAACACCATGAAAACATTGGGACAATTCAGTGGCAAACAAAAAAGCCCTATGCCCCTCTTCATAAGTGCCTTCCAACATCAAAGGTTTTGCATAAAAAAGCTGTTGCTGGCTGCCAAGCACAACTTAGCATTTCAGAGGCTGCCTGCATCATTCTGCCTTGGAAATGTGAACCAGGACCAAACCCCCATCCCAGGGATATACATGACAGGCACAGGCAGATATTTTTGTTAGAGATGCCTCACCACAACTCCAGTCCCATATTCCAGGGATAACTCAGGGCTACATCATGTTCTCCTGCAACAGGGCCAGCTAATCCTTCCTTTCTCTATCTCTTTTTTGCATGGCATTAATTACTGTTGACTTACCCTAGTTCTGAATGTATTTGTCTTGATAAATTCATGCTTTTACATCTCGGAGCATGCTGAGTAATTAATATCCTTTGGGTTTGCTAAGTACTGCAGCACTGCAAGAGAACATTAAAATGGCTTTCCTCTTATTCCTACTGCTAAATGGATTTAGCTATTGCCACCTGAGCTCCAGCATGCTTCATGAATAAATTTAAAGCTTTACTGACAAGGACAATAACAATGGGAAGGCACCAGTCCATCACAAAGCAGGTATCAGCCTTTCAGTGAAAAACTTCTACTGAGAGTGGTCACTAAGTACTGCAACAGCTGCAGTTCCACTTCCACTTACTCACACATCACCTCTCATCTCATCTGCTGTCTGTTCAAGGTACTCTCAGCAGCCCTGAGGGTGATGTATGTGATGTGTGTGCAGGGGCAGGGGCTGGGAGGTGGCTGTGGGCTTCTCCCCCCTGGCAAAGGCTCGACATTGGGCGCTGCTGGAGGGGAGGGGTGTGTAAGGATGAGTGGCCCAGCCCACGCCGTGTTCCTCAGAGCCAGCAGCAGGTGATGCAGGGACAATCCCTCTGAAAGCCACAGGGAGAGCCTCCTGCTCAGCACAGCAGGGCTGTGCCTGCCACCCTCAGCCTCCCTCCATGCCTCTCTCCTCCCTTCCCAACATCTCTCCCTCTTGGGCCTTATTGCTGGTGAAATCCTGCACTGTGACACAGGTGATGCTGTCCTGCTCTGACAGCCTGGTGAAGCTGCAGGGTTAACAAGTGCTCTGTCAGTGTGAAGGAGCAAAGGCAGAAATGTGTAAGACAATCCACAGTGCTGAAAAACACCTGCCCAGCTCCAGGGCTTGCACAGGGGGCTGCCAAACCACCAACATCCCTGCTGAGACTCAACACACTCATCACTCTGCTGGCCAACTGCCCCAACCTTGTCAGTCTGACAATTTCGTGCAGTCTTCCCTTCCCAGAATGGCTTCTCCCCAAGTCTCTCCTGGATTTCCAGGAACAAACAGGACTTCAGCATTTTTGTCTTTCTATTTCAAAGCATGCTTAAAAATAGGCAGAAGGGGAAACCCACGTCGTGTCTCTGGCGGGATGAGAAGCGTTACCAACCCGAAAGAGGAAGCTGTTCTGTCACCATGTGAGCTGGCAGAAAGGATGTAGTGGCAGCACCAACTTTCATCATTATGCCAGGAGCCCTCCCTTCCCTCTCCCCCAGTCCCTCTGCTCTCCATGATTAAGTCAATATTAAGGCACTGATTTGCTGTGTTATTGTACCCCTCCCTTCTCCTCCGGCACAGGAGCACAAATGCTGAGTGAGGAGTGGGCAGCTGGGGGTGTGTGCAGCTCACACCTTCTAATGAGGGATGTGGAGGTTGTGGGGCTGCACAGAGGTGTCCCCCCAGTGGGGACACGGGCCTGGCAGTGTCCCCAGAAATGGGCTCCCCCCGCCTGGCTTTGTGGGGCTCACTGGACCTGCCAGCTGAGAAGCACTTACAGCCTCCCTGGGTTTGGTGACAGCTCCCCTTGGCAACTCTCCCTGCAGGATGAGAGGAGGGTGCCCCTTCCAAAACCCCTCTCCAAAGAGCTAGCTGGCACATGAGGGGGCCAAGGGGGTGAAAGGTCCTCAGGGCACTCCATCCTTATGGGGCTGAGGTGAACAACAACTGCTGAAGCAATTGCTGCTCAGCTGGAGCTGCATCCTGGGGGCTTTCCCAGGAGAGGTGGGAATGTTGCCCAAGCGAGGGTTGGGAGAACTACGGATGCACTGAATTACCCAGTAAAACCTCCCAAGGAGGGGCAGTGCTTGGCACAGCCCCTTACCCAGGGCTTTCCCAAGGCTGCCCATGGCACACCAGCATCCTTTTCCAAGATGCCCCCAGGCGTTGGGGACTGCCAGCTAATTGAAGCTGACAGCATCTCTGTTTCATGCAAAGGGTGTTACAGAGAGGTTTTAGACCTTTTATAGATCAATAACCAGGCACTGCTGTCACAGCACACAAACTCCCCTGCTTGCTCCAAAGGATAAGAATGGAATGCTCCCCTCACTCTTTTACTCTGTTATTAAGTAGTGACAAATCTGGTACTTCATGGCCAGACACTGAAGACCCCTCCAGCTCTTGGTACATGTTTACCGTGCACATGCAGCTTTTTGGAGGCAGCACTGCTGCTCCCTGCTCTGTCCTGTGCAATCCCTTTGCTCCTGGGGCCCTGACTCTGCTCCACAATCACTGGAGGAGTGGAGCTTCCAAAGCCCATCCTCTGATGGGAACTCATGCACAGCAAAGAGTATCTGTACAGATTTATACTCTTTGGGAGAGGTTGGGGCCCATTCCTACACATCAGCACTGGCAAGCAGCTGAGCTGCAGCAGAGTTTGAGTAACAAGCATGAGGCAGAGTCAGGGTTGTGCATGCCCTGATGTGTCACCTCCCCACAGGACATCCCCACCTCCACCTGTTACAGGGCCACAACAACAGTGAGATGCAAAACCCCCTTTGCTGGTTGCTCAGGGCAGGGGAGCAGTGTGGGATCCTTGTCAGGGCTGGGGCTGGGCTAGTCTGGGTCATGTTTTTCCCTACCCCTGCACTGAGCCTTTGGAAGAACTCTGCTCTTTGGCTGCTGGGAGAAAATGCACATCCCCTGGGCAACCAAGTGGAGCACCCATGGGACTGAAGGGGGGAATAGGCAAATGAGATTTATTTTTTCCATATTTTTATTTAATCTGATAATCCACAGAGATCAAGCTGGGACATTACATGGCACCCAGTATGAATCCCCCAAAGGCAGAGTGGAGAGGTGAGGGACAGAGCTGTGTCCAGCAGAAGCTGTAGAACAGGGGTGAGAGCTACGGCTGAGCCAGCACTGCAGACTCCCCCACCTCTTGCTGAGTCCCCTCGCCTTGCCAGGGGTATTTTTAATCAGAGCTGGCTGCTCTTTGAAGGTAGAAGGGTTTTGTGCCTTAATGTATTCTCTCATTATTTTCTGTAGCAGGCAGCTCAAACACACAATTGTACTCGTCAGCTTTTTAGTTTTTACAATTATATATATATTCTAATTAAGCCCCACTGTTTGACAAACCTTGAATTACAGTATCATAATTCACAGCCAGTATATTGCCAGGCCGTCTGCAGCACTGGGAGAGAGGTGTATTCCATTTTTAGTGCCAGCCCACGGATCTCTTTGTGCAATATATATGTGTTTAGCTTCCCTGGGAATAGAGAGCCTGCGACGGTGCGAGATTGACAGCCCGGGAGATTAGGGGAGAATGCAAAGCAGGTACAAGGGCAGCAGAAAGTAATTCCAACTGCCTGACTTTTATGCATCCACCTCAGGAGCAATGCAGAGGGCAGGGGAGCAGGAGAAAAGCAGGAGAGCATGTACTGTAGTAGCCAAAAAAGGTGTCCCCAGTGACCAACCTCATCTTTTTGGCTCCAGGTTAGGATGGTGGCACAGGGGTGGTTCCCTGAGGCTGGGCACCCACAGCTGTGCTGCTGGACCTCTGGGGAAGGAGGGGTTTGGGAGCAGGGCTGTGCTGCTGGACCTCTGGGGAAGGAGGGGTTTGGGAGCAGGGCTGTGCTGCTGGACCTCTGGGGAAGGAGGGGTTTGGGAGCAGGGCTGTGCTGCTGGACCTCTGGGGAAGGAGGGGTTTGGGAGCAGGGCTGTGCTGCTGGACCTCTGGGGAAGGAGGGGTTTGGGAGCAGGGCTGTGCTGCTGGACCTCTGGGGAAGGAGGGGTTTGGGAGCAGGGCTGTGCTGCTGGACCTCTGGGGAAGGAGGGGTTTGGGAGCAGGGCTGTGCTGCTGGACCTCTGGGCTGCATCCTCACCGTGGGGTTTCTGCCATCTCAGCAGACACAGCCCCACAGGTCTGTGGGGAGTAAAGGGCTGCTCCTGCCTGGGCATGGGTCTGCCCTGCAGCAGCTGGGGTGCCTGGGGCAGCACTGAGTGTCCCCAGGGAACTCTCCTGGTGCAGGTGTTGGTCAGGACAGAGCAGAGTCTCAGACCCACCAATGCCTCCACCTCTGTCTGGGCACTGGCCCCAGCCACTGCCAAATGTGTGGGGAATTTACTTGCGAATCCCAAATTCCTGCTGACTGCTAAGGCCAAGGTCAGTTCTGTGTGTGTAGGGAGAGCAGCTGGGGTGTCACAGACAGTCTCTGGGAGCAGTGCTGGTGGGGCAACCTCTGCACAGCTGCACTGCTCCCTGCAGAGAGGCCAGGCTGCCTCTCAGCACAGAACTCCTAATCCTCCTCCAGGTAGCTCTGCCTTGAAAAGCAGACTGAACTTCCAGTCTATCTCCTCAGCTGCTGCCAGGGAAGACTGGCTGCCCTGCACAAGCTGTCAGCAGCCCACCAGGGCAAGGGGTGGAAGGGCTCTGCTGGGAAGCAAAGTGTGGGAGAAGCAGCCCCCTGCACCCACCCCAGCAGTGGCACCAACAGCTGATGCTGGGGAGACATCACTCCAGCCCAGGGCATGGCCAGTGAAGAGCAGCAGGACACATTCCTGCAGCTGGGATGATCCCTGCTCCTTGCAGGGGATGAGGGAATGCCGCTGTCCTTGCTCACTGTTCTCAGCGAAACATTTTGATTTTCAGAAGTACTAATCAAAAATCACTCTTGATTATGGCAAAAACAACCTCAGCTGAATTTTTTTTTTTTTTTTTTATGCAATTAACAAGGGTGTATGGTAATTCCAAGCAATCTCGCTCTTGAGATTAAAGGAAAGCCTGCCAGGAAGCACATGAATAAAGCTTTAAGATGAGAATTTGCATAATGAAGACTTTCTCTTTGTGGAGGGACTGATGGTGATTGTGCTTGAAACCTATTGAGGGAAATGCCTAAAAGCCACCACTGCAGCCAGGGCACTGCTGCCCTGACCCGTGCAGGCTCCAGCCTCTGCTGCCCTCAGCTCCTGCTGGGAGCCTCAGCTCCACAACAACCCCAGCTCTGCCCTTTCCTCCAGCCACAGCCCCGGGACAGGGCAGAGAGGCAGCACAGCCCCAGGGCAAGCTCTGAAATCTGCAGCTCAGGGCAACACACCCCTCTTGGGCTCTAAGCCACAGGGTAACACCACGGTTCCGTGTGCCGGGGCAGCTGCACGAGAAGCAGGTGTCTGCTGCAATTTGATTTCGAGGCTAACTAGAAATAATATAAATTATTTGGCAGTGGTACCCAATAAGTACACCCAGCAGGAGTGATGGAGCTGGTGAGGAAAACGTGAGCAGCAAAGCAGCCTGCTCCTTCCCAGCAGACATTACTGGCACCACGATGTGGGGCAGGGCCACAAGGGCATCTTGGTGAGCAGAAGGTGTGCCCTCACCTCTGGGCCACACACTGGATGCTCAAGGGATGCAGTGCCCATCCAGCCTGCATCATGCTGAGGGCTGCACAAAGGTCCAAAAGCATCTTCTCCCAGGCTGGTGTGGAAGGACAGACCTCCAGCTTGCTTCCAAAGCACCTAAAGAAGCAGCACCGCCCTGCACACCCTGCCATGTCCCACAGCCCCAGGTGAGCAGCTGGGGGCACAGTCTGTGCACGGCTGGGGGCACCTGGAGCTGCCAGCAGGTCCCTCTGCAGACACCAGACAGAAAACACAGCAGGGAGGAGTTCCTCATCTGCTGCTCCCTTGCACAGCCTTTCCCACTCCTCCACAGCAAGATTTAAAACATTTAAAACCCCAGAGGGAAGCGTCCTTGGCTTGTCTTTGCCAACAGCTGCCTCTGGTAAGAGGCTGGCCCAGAGCCTGCCCTATTCACCAGGGGCTGGCGTGGAGGCTGCAAGGAACCCTGGCACAGACAGACAAACACCTCTGGGTGCCAGCAGCAGCCCTGAGGGAAAGCAAAGCCCATCAAGATCAGCAGGACCACAGCCAGGAAAGGCTTTGTGTGGGGTTTCCCATGAAATGCCTTGGGCTGGCAGCTGATGGCCAGCTCTGCCCCATCTCTGGCTCCACAGCAGCGTCCTCTCTCTGACCCCACGTGAAACATTTCAGCAGCTCTTCCATCACAGGATGGTCCCAGAACAGGTAGCCCTGCTCTGGTAACAAAAATGCCAATCAAAACAGTTTTCTCCAGTATCAGCACTCAAAGCTTTCCAGGTTTCCAGGGCTCTCTGCCATCTCAGTGCATGGAACAGGTGATGTTTTGTAAGCAACTTTAACATGATAGCTGTTCTTTGAGGTTTGTGTCAAAGAGGGCTCTGCCACAGCACTGCCAACACCTGCTTCCAGTTAGCCCCAGATCAATTGCAGCCAGAGCAAAAGGCTGAAACCTTTAGAGCAGAAATATTTAAGGTTCCTCCCCTTCTGGGGTGTGTCTGAGCCCAGCTCTGTACCTGTGATGAGGATGGGGTGGTGCCCAGCTTTCTGTGCCTGGAGTGGGTATCAGGACATTGCAGCCAAGGACTAAGGAGGAGCTCTGCAAATCTCTGACCCTCCCTGGGCCTGTGGGAAAATGCCCCAGGTAACCCTCAATAACTTAAAGGTATCTGATAAAAAAGGGAGCTGGTTTTCCTTTCCACTTTCTTGCTGTTTGTTTGGGAATTGTTAAAGGAAGAACAAAGTATATACTTAAAGAGAAAAGGATGTGGTCAGCATCATTATTTTATTCCCACTCTCCAAGCACTTGGGAAGAGGCCAAGAGGAAATTAGCACTGAACCAAGTGCACAGGATAGAGAATGGTTAGAGATGGCTTTTCAGTGATGAAAAAAAAAAAACCCCCAACAGTGTTACCCTAGGCTCAGGTTTGTCGCCACCAGGTGCTGTGTGCAGGAGAAATGGAATACTGCCCTGGCAGCAAGGGAAGGGGAGATGTGGGGGTGCATGATCCCTGCCCAGCAGGCACCAGCCTGGCTTCCCCAGACAGACACAGCTGGTGCAGCACTGCTGGGAGGAGCACAGCCAGGGACAGGCAGGGCAGGACAGGAGCAGGGGCTGAGCTGAAACCACTCTAGGGGCAGCCTTGGCACAGGCTGTGCCCAAGTGCCCTGTCCCCAGCCCTTGCCCAGCCTTACCAGGCATGGAGTGGAGACATGGAGCCTGCCTCACTTGGCTTGGGACCCCTAGTGAAGGTCCAAAAGCTCAGCAAGTTCCTTTTCCTCCTGTAATTGTGGGTGCAGGGCTGGAAATAGGGAGATGTGGTGGTTTGGGTGGGGTTAGAGTTAATCTTCTTTATAGAAGTTGGTGTGGGGCTGCAGTTTGGATTTGTGCTGAGAACAGCGTTGATAATTGAGGGCTGGTTTTGTTATCACTGAGCAGCTCTCAAGCAGAGTCAAAGCATTTCTGGCTGCTCACCCAGCCCAGCAGCAAGAGGCTCCCCAGGGAGCTGGGAGGGGACACAGCCAGGACAGCTGACCCCAGAGAGGCAGGGCATGGCCCAGGCCATGTGGCAGCAGCTCAGCAGGCAGAGCTGGGCAGGAGGAGGAAGGGGCACCTCGGCACTGATGGGGTTTCTCTTCCCAAGTCCCTGCTGCAGGTGCTGCAGCCCTGCTGTCCTGGGGATGGCTGAGCCCTGCCTGCCCTGGGAAGTGGGGAATGAACTCCTGGCTTTGCTTTACCTCTGAAACTGCCTTTATCCCAACCCAGGAGTTTTCTCACTTTTACCCTTCCAATTCTCTCCCCCATCCCGGCATGGGGGAGTGAACAAATGGCAGTGTGGGGCTGAGCTGCCAGCTGGGATCACACCACAACAGCTGCTTCCATGCTTTCCTGCCTGCTGTCCACCCAGAAAGATTACAAAACACACTCACATTAGCCATTTGATTTCTGCTTGCACATTAAATAATGACTATGAATTTGTCTATTGCCAAAGGTGCCTCTTCATCAACCAGACAACAAATTGTGGCATGACAGCATTTTGTGCATAACTCAGTGCAGGACAACTGATGACAAAGTCAGTGATGTAGGAGCCCAAAGAAAACTGAAGCAGGAGATTAAATGCTTATCACCTGATTTCCAGTGGAAAAAGATTGTTCTCATCAGATAAAGATTAAGAGGAGGTGCTGTAGTTAAAAGGAGGTAAATAGGGAACTACAGGGTAAAAATGCTGGTTCATCACTTGGGATGTGTGATGCTCCTGTCACACTGTGCTATTTAAAATCAGCAGCAGAGCAGCAGTGGGAATGAAGATTTGGGTACTGCTGACAGATGGAGCAGGGCTCTGGGAGAGCACGGGGGCCTCAGCCTTCTCCTCTGGCTGAGGGCATCTGCCTGCCCTGCCACCAGAGCTGCACTGCAGAGCTCCTGCCTGGCCACTGCTGTCCCCAGCTGCCCACAGCACCTCCCCGTGCAAACACGGGCTGTTGGGGTCAGGTGGAGAGAGGCTGGGACTCCAGCCTGTGCTGCTCCCTGTCTGCACCCTCCTCTCCCACTCCCACTGCTCCCAGCATCCCTCCTCCCAGTCTGAGCCACCACCTCCAAAATCTCAGCACTGCCTCTGCCTTTGCCTGCTTTGGTTTTTTTACACAGGTAGGTGCTGAGTGCACCAGATCCCTACAGCAACCCGGCCATGTCCTTCCCTGAAGATGCTGCTCACGGGGCTGGGAAACAGAGCTCACACTCAGCATCAGATTTCTGCCTGTGGCCGCAGATCTCCTCCCACAGTAAGTTTCTGTGCTTCCTGGACAAGGTTGAAAAGCAAAGGAAAAGGATTTTGGAGTGACTGCAAGGCAGTTTCAAAAATGTGTATGAGCATTAACTTCAGCCCCATCCCACCAGCAGGCTGAGCTCTCAGAAGATCAAACCCAAAGCTGACCCTGAGCAGCCCCACTGAAATCTCTGTGAGTGCAGAGGCAGCACTCACCTCTCTCTTTGCCACAGCTGCTGGGCTTGTAGCAGGACTCTGTTTGCTTCTCAAAAGCGTTGTTCCCTCAGCAGGCACGTTCCCGTGCTCACATCCTAAATCACAGCTAGTGACTCCAGCATCTGGATCCCAAACTTTGAAGTTTCCCTTTCAAAGTCCTTTCATGTTCTACATTTTGATGTGCCACGTTCATCTTCTCCCATTTTCCTCTATTTGAGCACTTCCACTGATTGTGAATTGTATCAATCATCTTACAAAGGAATTATTGCAAAGCTTTTCTCTGCCATCAGTGTTATGTAGTTTATTAAACATATGTTTTGTTATTTGAGTGGCTTCAGAAGCAATGTCTAACAAACCCCCAGTTTTTCCTTTAGTTAATGCTTTAAACCTCCAGGAGATATTCTTCCAAGAAGAAAACAAATTTGGGTTTAAACCAAGCAGTTTTAAAAGTTTATTCTAGTCAGCTCAGGAGATCAATAGACACTTCTGTTTTATGTGCTTTAAGGGCTGAAATGTTTGCAACAGATGTAAGAAAAAAATCACATTTTTGTAGAGGTGGAAAAAAATCAAGAGTTGAACAGCCATTTCCAAGCACATTTATCATTAGGCTGGTAGAAGAAAAAGTTTCAAAGTACAAGTAGAACCACGGAAATTAATTATTTCCACAGCTATGTACATAAATATCTGAGCATGGCACATTTAATTAATGCATATGTGTTCTAAGATCAGAGATAATTTGTAAGAAAACCAATTTGGCTTCTCCTGCTTTGTCATATGCACTACAGACATTACCTAAGTAAAAATTATTCTTAAAATGTATTACTTTAACTCACCACTGATACCTGGTAATTATAACTTTAATAACACAATAATGTATTATAACAAAGATTTTTAGCAGCTTTTTACAATGCTGTTATCTCCTTCAGTTTCGACAACAGTGCCAAACCAAGCCTTTCTCTTCTACTCCAAATAATTCCTCCCTGCAACTCTTCAGGAACATCCATGGCCAGAGACCCTAGCAAGGGATGGGGCACAGAGACACAGGGACACCTGGCACTGCCACCCCCTTTTCTGCCAGCTGCACCCAGGGCTGCCCAGTGCAAAGCAGAGTCCAGACACCTGAAAGAAACATCTGGAAAAGAGATGGCTCCTTTCTGCTTTCTCCATGCTCTCCGTCGGGCACCGTGGTGTGGAGCCACCCGCAGCGACTGCAGCCACCTGTGCAAGTCACACACAGCTAATCACACTGCCTGATATTGCTTTCAGATTTTTATATTTAATGATTATTGCAATTGCTGCTGGGTGCCTGTAGCCACACTCGAGAGGAGAGCTGATCTGTGAGACGCTGCCTGTGAAGGCACGGGTGATAACACAGCGCGGCGAGCTTTGGAGGACACGCCCAACTGCTCTTATCGCCGTTTGAAGAGTGAAGTTTTTCTTCAGCCTTTTCTTACAAAAGGTAAAGCACAAAAGCTGCATGTGCCCCTTCTGCCTGGCCTGCGAGAGGAAACCTTGTGCTCCCTCCAAAAAGCTTTCAGATGTTAAATTTGCGAGCTTTCCATGAAAACACAGCAATGCAGTTCAGTACTGGCTGATGAGACTGAGGACAGGAGAGGGGAAAATAACAAGCCTGGAAAGTTTCTTGTTCGACCCTTACTATTTTCCATAGGCGTGTGGTTAACCCTGGATGACTCACAAACATGAAACGTAACTACATTCTGGAAAAGTCACAGATCTGTGAATTTAAAACACCACGCAACGTGCTGGCATAGGGAATGCCTGGCCCTGGAGGCTACACCAGGAGGCTTTGCAGGGTGTTTGGTTTTCTCCACCATCTCAAAATATTTAAATGCTTTTGCCCCTCAGCACACTGGGAATACACCAGAGCTTAGCAGCACTGGCAGACGGGTTTGTGCCCTACAAGCAGTGCCTGTTTCCAGCAATGCAGCCACAGGCACACGGGCAGAGGCAGCTTGGAGGCACAGGCAGCCGTGTCTGACAGCCCACTGCTAGGGCACTGAAGCACACAGGCATGAATGAAGGGGAATGCACGTGAAATGCACTAGAATGTACGTGAAATGCACATGAAATGCACTAGAATGTAGGTGAAATGCACTAGAATGCATGTGAAATGCACTAGAATAGTGAAATGTACATGAAATGCACTAGAATGCACGTGAAATGCACTAGAATGCACGTGAAATGCACTAGAATGCACGTGAAATGCACTAGAATCTGATCAAAGGGAAACCCAAACCCTTTAATTTTTTTTCAATGAAAAGGTGAAGTTTGCTCCTGCTTTACTGGACAGTCACAGACAAGACATACAACAGCCTTGTGTCAATAGTGGATCTGGACCACAGTTGCAGGAATCATGCTAAGTGCTGATTTTGTTGTTTGTTATCCTTAGTTCTTGGTAATTTGTAAATCTCTGAGCTTCCAGGAGACTGGGCTGCCCACAGCCTGCTTTCAGCACAGCTGGAGCAACTGTTTCAGAGCAAGAAGCCAAAAAAAAGCTGGGGAATAGCAGCAATGAAGAAAGGTGATTTATCTTTCTGCTGTTCTGGAGAAACGGCACGGAACGCCCTGCCTGCGCCTTCCCACCCCCGTCACTTCCCCTGGGTACAGGATGATGGCAGCGAGGCTGTGCTGGTGCCCAAAATGCCAGTTCAGTGCTCGGCTGGGGAAGGGCTCCAAGGCGCTCTCAGGGTGCTGCAAAGCTGTTCCAACACATCGGGGAGAGAGGGAGGGAGGGAGGAGCAGGCACCCACCCATGGGTTGGGAGAGCCGCTGCCGGAATACACCGGGGGAGGAACCAGAGGCCACGTGGAAAGGCAGAGCCTCTGCTCGGTGTGTCCCGCGTCGGAAAGCGCAGAGCCCGCTTCCCCTTACACTTGATTGCCATGGAGAAGCAATTTAAAGCAGTTCGGAGAGGAGACAAACTTAATGCTGTTCAATTAATTACCTGGGAAGCCTCACGCTGGCAGGAATGATTTATATATGTTTCAGTGAAATTCATTTTGATACAAGCACAGCCAAGGATATTTAAGAGCTGGATTTTGCAGCCCAAGAGTTCCAAAATGAAACAGAACAGCATTTTTTTGTTTGCCCACGTTACGAACACAGAATGCAAATAGCGTTAGTATTGACCAATCAGATTTTTTTAAAAATTTTAACCTAAAATCAGGATTTTATGCTGATTGATTGACGCCGTCTCAGCTCAGCCTGTCAAACTGATATCCACCAATTAAAAATGCAGCTGCTAAGCTGGTCAGCAAAAGCAACTCTGTACCACGCTGTTACCATTGCAGGTGCACAAACAGGTAAGTACCAAATGCAAACAAACTAATTCCAGGCTGACTCATGGAAAACCTAATCTATTCCAACAGCAAAACCTGCTTGGGGTTCAGCTCGTTCTCTGCTTTGATGCTGGTATCTTCTAACCAGTCTGTGCTTGCCGAGTGCCTCCTAGCTAATAGGAGATTTTTGTTTAGAAAAACTTTCCTGAGGCTTTTCCATAATTGCTGTCTATTTCCTCTGTATAACCTCTGGAAGGTTCAAACACACTGCTTTTTAAGAGTACTGTTGGGCTTTTTTAAGGAGACAAAGAATCGTGGTAAGCTTTGCATTGATCTTAATTTCTTCCTCCCCACCCTCCTAAAAACAGGATTTTTTTTTTTTTTCCTTCCTAGTTGCTGCTCATCTGGGACCCATTTCTGGGCTAGACTATTCTGATCTGCAGAAATAACAGTGGGACAAAAAAAAAAAAAAAAAAAAAAAAAAAAAAAAAAAAAAAAAAGGAGTGAGAATACAACCAGCAGCCCGACAAATTTGGGTCACACAGAGAATCCGCTAATCCATCAGCTCAGCGAGCAGAGAGACAAACCCAAACTCCTTTGGCGGTGACTCCATGGCTACCTCGGTTTAAGATTAGCTGCGCCCCAGGCTGCTCCAGAGCTTTATACCTGCAGCATCGCACATCTCAAACATCGCTGTAACAGTGTCACCGGCAGGCAGACTGCGCTCCGAGACGCGTCCGTCAGCAGCACTGTCACCTATCGCAGGGCTCCAGCCGCCCTACCTGCGGCTGCCGCGGCGGGACCGGCCGCATCGGCAGCGGGGGAGCGGGGCAGGGGCCCGGAGGCGGGCAGAGCCCAGGCCGGGGGTCGGGAGAAGGAAGCGGGGGCCAAGGCTCCGCTGTGGCGCTGATGCACAGGCTGGCAGCCCGCCATCCGCTGCGGAGTCGGGGTGCTGTGCGCAGGGCGCGGCCGAGGGGTGCAGCCCCCTCCCCGCGGCGATTCCCCGGGGGTGCACCCTCCCCGTCCTCCTGCGAGCCCCCCCCGGGACACGCTCCGCGCTACCCAGGGGAGCATCCGGCCCGATCAAGCCCCCACGGCGAAGGGGCCGCAAGCCCTGCACCCCTCGGGGGGCGCATCCCGGCCGGGGGCGGGGGTCCGCCGTTCTGGGCCGGGCCCGGCGCGGCGATCATGCGCACGGCGCAGCGCCCCGGGCCCCCTGTCCCCCCCGGGCCGCCCCCTCCCGCCGTGCCCGGCCCTACCTGCGGCCAGCAGCGCGGAGAAGGGCAGCAGCAGCCCCA
>VZUI01038344.1:0-49736 GCA_013401135.1 Cettia cetti | reverse complement strand
GCAGGCTGCTGGCCTGTGTGGACGTGCGGTGGCTCAGCCGGGGCTAGCCACAAGGGATTGTTTCCTGAGCACCCGCATGCTTGTGTGTGTCCATGCACATACATGAAAGCTAAATTGCATGTAAAAGGCCGTGAAGTCCGTGTAATCAGGGATTTAAGACATAAAAATCCAAAAAGTTGAACTTTAACATAGGAAGTGGGGAAGGGCCAAGACCACTGCAACGATGGCAATTGCGGTGAGAGCCAGGAGGGAGCTTGGTGTATCTTACAGCCTTTTGCAGACTATGCCAGCATGGCTCTGATGATTTCACATGTCCCTTTTCCATCCTAGGCATCCAGCTCCTTTAGCCCACAGGACAGTGGGCAAGCACAGCCTTGGGGCCTGCTGCCATAATGCTGTTGGTGCGGTGGCTGCTGAGGGTGACCTCCCAGTCCCCATGGCCCTGATGGTGATTGGTGGCACGGTGTGCTCTGGGTCCTGCCAGCACATGAGGAATGCGCTGATGGAGTCTGGGAGGACTGGAACACCTGGAGCCTGTCAGAGGGGCATTCTCCTCCATGGTGAAAGTCAGCAGAAATCAGCAGTGCTCTGACAGAAGCATAGCACTTCTGTTCTCCTCTCCTGCAGTGAAGGACCTTGTGCAAGGAGGGTAATCATTAAAGACTTCTTTTTGCACCCTTAATGCATTCATAATTCATGATATTCTGAGAGTCTGAGGCAGTACTGCCTTTATATGTGTGGCATAACATCAAAACAGACACTTTGAAGTATTTTCCTATAGGTTTTACTGATCATGAAATAGAGGCATTTTGGAAGTGTTGTTCCACAAATCATTTTAGGCTCTATTTTACACTAGCTATTTACCATTACTATTACTATTTACTATAATGGCTTACCTGCTATTATAATTTTTCTTAGATTCTCTGAGATAGCAAGAAGTTAGAAGTTTTTTGATGAAAATCCTTTTCACCTTTTGGATTAAACCAAGTTCCAAATCCTTATCTGCAGATCAATTGCCCAATGCACAAAGAGCTCTTGCATCACAGTTTGCTTTCCTCACTGCAGTGATGATCCGTGGTCTGGTGAAGTGGTAGATCCCCAATCTGACACTGGAGCTGCTAATATGAAGTAAAAGGTCCTGACTTTTCTCTGTTTCTTGCTGTCTGCCATCACTTGCCATTGCTCCAGTTGGATGTCAGAGGAAGCAGCTACATTTTCTCCTTCTTCCTAAATGTGGACATAATTGAAGTGGTGGTGATGAAGATATTTCTGAGGAGGACACAGGGCGCACAGGAAAGCTTTTCTGCATTACAGGAGATGAACTGTTGCTCGCCAGTTGAACAGGCTTAAAGTCTCCATGGGACTTGAAAATTGTCCCTCTGCTGTAATAATAAATGGCTATATACACCCTGGGGTAGAAATCAAACATGAGGATGAATGTTTGGATAGGATTGGAGAAGTAGAAGTTGCCATTTCAGGAAGCAAAGTCATGATGATCTCTGATCTTTAAGTTCTTTAGAACATCACTGAAGAGATGAACTATTTATCTCAAGATGAACCAAGAATCCCTCTTCCTACCTGGAAGTTCCTGGCTGTGTTGAGTTGGCCATCACAGTGATAAGCAGATGATGCAGTCCTGGCTGTCCCTGGCAGTGGAGTTCCTGCATGTGGTTTCAATCCTATGGGAAAATAATAACTATTGTGAGCATCCCACACACACGCACACACAGGCATATCACAAACAGCATGATGTCATGTTCAGTTCCTGCAAACTGTTACTGTTGCAGTGGATTCTCATAAGGGGGACTGCAATAAATTCATTTTTCTTATTAAAAAGTCAAGGGAATAAAACATGCTTTCTCTGATTAGTAAAGAAACCAGATGTTCAATAATTATTGAAGTGCAGGCAAATTCAAAGCCAAATAAAGCAAGCATGGCTGGATATAGTCTCTTCAAGATCTGTTTTCTCTCCCTTCAGTCTCTCAGCATGAAAAAATAAAAATCTTGCTGAGTGGTAACACAAAAGTTGATGATGAATTGTATAACTTTCTCTCTGGGGTATTTAATTTCTGGGAATCATGTCACACACAGCCCTCACTGGACTACAAGCGTTTTCCATATGCAGTAAAATATTATAAAGATTTCTCCCAGCATTGAACTCCTCTTATGATCTAAATGTCAAGGGCCCAATTGTGCTTTCTTATGTAGAGTTTAAGCACCATATTTTAAGGACATTATTAACTACTTTTTCAACATGAAAAGCAGAGGCTCACGAAGGACATGGCAAACATACTCATGATGACACTGAATGGGTTATAATTTTAAGTGAAGATTTGGTAGTTAAACTTTTGAGACATGCATGTGTTTGGTGAACAATGTGCTTATTTTTATATGCAAACATGGTAACTGGACTTCCACAAGTAGAGAATTTCTTGAATATGCAGTTTTGTATAGGCCTTATAGAACAATTAATTCTTCTGTTTAGTAATCAACACAAGGCAAGGGTTAATTCCTCAGGATGTTGGCTTGTGTCTTTTAGACAATGAAAATATATTAACTTTTCTAAGTTTAGGGCCCTTTCCAGAAAGAAAATTCAGCCAGATTATCAGTTTGGGGGTATGCAATAGCTCAGTCCTTTATAATGTTTTTGTGTATATCTTCCTTGGCACACTTCTTGAGTGTGCACTGCACACTGATGCATGTACATTGCAATCACTGATGTACAGAAAGGTGCTTATTTTAAACTAGAAATACTTTTTTCTTGTGAGCTTGGTTTTCATCTGGTTTTATTTTGTTGGCTTTGCTCCTAAAGGACAGGTAACGTACAGAAGATTTGTAGGATGTAGACTTCAGAAAGCAGCAAGATTCATTATACCAATATCTACTGATGTTGAGCATTCACATCTTAATAATGAAGTCTTCAAATCAAACATTATGGACACAATGACACACTTGAATTTAGTGACTTGACTGAACAGAAGATAGGGATCATTTCCTTTATTCTTTTGTCCAGTGTATTAACTTTGATCTCTATATATGGGCAATTCTCATTACACTACACTTTTCTTAAATATGAACTCTCTACATAAATCATGTATGTATTTTGGGCTATTCACTCAGTTTACCATCAAAGAAAAGGGGCTGTTCAGCTGGATATGGATCCTTTCATCCTAAAGGAGGTCAGGACAAACTGTGCTTTCCTTTGTGTATCACAACTGAAATCTTATCACAAATTATTTTTTGTTAATCTCAAAGCCAAAATATATTACAGCAGATGTAAAAGCCAAGCTGATATCTTGGTGGATCTCCATTTTTAAATAAAGTACAAAGAGATTTTTGTTTAACAGCTCCATACTCCTTCTCAACTTGCAGAGATAAACTGTCTTTTCCAAGTTTTTAAAGAGGAAGAGAGTTGCAGACATATCACTCACAAGCTGGAACAAAGCTGGACCAAACTGTGGAGTTCCAATTTTGGGACAGTAAGGATGCGCCTTCTCCTTATGTGCATCTTCATGCAGTGCTAAAAGCAGCAGCAGCAGTGCCAGTATAGCTGTGATTACTCTGCCATACTGGCTATCACTCTGCCTCAGTGCTTGTTTTTGGTACACAGCCTATTTTCACTGCCTTCCCAGACTCTGGAGGCAGTCTTTCATCCTAGCTGGCTCAGTGTAGAGCAGGTCCTGCAGGAAAGGCACTGACCAGGGATGCTGTGACCAGAGTTGACTACAAGGCATGGATGTGTGTAGAGAACCAATCTAGCTTCTGCCCTGATGTGGAAAGGACAAGAGCACATGCTTTTCCTTCCCAGCATGACCCTTCTGGGTTGTTACTCTTTTCTTGTCTCCAGCCTTCTTCCTCATCTAGCCAATTTCTGTATCCAGCCCTTAATTCTGTCACCCAGTTCCCAAGGTGCGACTTGGAGACCTGGCGTAACCTAGGGTAGGCATGGTTAAGACCTCAAGTAAAAGTGTGTAGAGCTTCAAGCTAGATCATGCATGGTAGTAACAAAACTCTTCATTAAAAAGTGCCAAGATGTGCTAGGAACTACAAAGCACGAGGAAATTGTAGATTTGAAAGGTCTGTAGCTTTGCCAAAAAGTCACAGATTTCACACAAAGCATTTCTGCCTCACCTCATCAAAAACTCAAGTGATGTTCTTTCAGTTCCCAGGGTTTAAACATTTTGAGAGAACATGTCAGTAACAGCACAATTACATTTGGATTAATGTTTCAAAACCGTTTCCCTCAGACCGAGACTTCTAGGAGTAAAAATGGCCCGGGGTTAGGTAAAGTCCATAGCATGGAAAATTTCAGCTCAACATTTAAAGTTTGACAAAACTCTCTGCAACAATAAAGGGATACCTCTGCCAAGTCATGCATTTGAAATAATTAATCCATGGAAAAACAACCTCAGGAGCTGCTGGATGCCCACGGAAGCACCACACGGCTGTTTCAGTACCCAACACGCTACTCCCCTGGGAAAGTATGAAGAGATTAGGGGAGCAGCCAGAATTGAGGCAAAAAACCGCAGCAGGGTTAACACACCCTTTCCTGCTTCCCCCCTTTTCCCCGCGGGAGCAGCGGCCGGGCGCTGTCTGTGACCAGCAGAGGTCAGGGCGCCCCAGCGCAGCCCGGCCGAGCGCGGCGGCACCCAGGCCGGGCTGCTCCGCCCGAAGGGACCCCTGTCCCTGCCCTCTGGGGAGGGGCTGCGGCTCTGCTGCGAGTCCCGGGGAACGCGGGATGTCTGCGCATCTCAGCTCAGCCCCTGCACAGTGGCAGTCTCTGCCGTGGGGAGCCTCCAAAATCTTTCCCGAGAAGGGAAGCAGAGAGGTGAAGTAACTTTTCTAGTGTCGTCCAGTAGGTTAGTAGAAGAATGTCGCATTTTCTGACCCTTTAGGAAACCAGCCTGTTCTTCTGTGTGTCTGAGGGATTCAGAAAGCTTCAAGGCTCATTCTCCAATAATGCGACGTTTGGCTGGTGGTACACCTTCGCCATTTTTAGGTGGACAGGCTTCTTCAAACATAAATCTGTCATAAATCCAATGCAACGACTCTTCTGTCTTTCCCACCATTCTTTTGCTGTTCAGGAATATTCCCTTATTGCTGCTTTCCTTACCTTGGACAGTTGTTTGCTGCAAAATCTCTCACCTCATTTAGCTATGCTATGCACAAAAGCAGAGGGACACCATCATTCCTAAGACAATCAATTTAAAAGATACAGAAGATTATTCTGGGAAGCTGTTTTCAACATGAGAGGAACACCCTCTCCCTGAATTGCTTACATTATAAGGTCTTCCTTCCAATACCTGTTATATTTCAGGTTTTTGCTAAACTATCTCTGTTCTGATTTGAGACAAGCTTTGTGCTTTAAGTTAGCCAATCCAGTACAGTTTTTTCATTATTAGATGTAATATGTTTTCACTATTAGAAGAAGTAATATGTAGAACTTCCTATTCTTTTAGGGTTTGACTGTGTCTTCATTTAGATGTACTCATAAAACAGATCATAAAATATATACCCAATTACATAAATTGTACCCTATCATAGCTGGGCTCTCTTGCTATGTATCTGTAGGATACACTGATAGAGACTGCAATAAGAGTCTTGAAAAGAAGTAGTGTGTTAATTTTTCTGTGTTTTTTGTATTTTCTATCCCTAATTTAAAACATATTAAAAGTAAAATTATTTAAATGCAGACTTTTCACACTCAGGATGAGATC
Source organism: Cettia cetti (assembly GCA_013401135.1). Classification (NCBI taxonomy): domain Eukaryota; kingdom Metazoa; phylum Chordata; class Aves; order Passeriformes; family Sylviidae; genus Cettia; species Cettia cetti. The sequence goes on along the minus strand of VZUI01038344.1, from coordinate 44,019 downwards.
CAGCCTTATAAGCTTCAGAAGTCTTGTACAGCTTTTGTATATGGAAGAGAAAATAGAGAAGGAACTTGATCCTGGTCTATAATTGACTGCAGTGGGAGAAAATACTTGGATCCAGCAGGTTCTGTAATCAAATAAAGCAGCAAATTGAGCCTCAGGATTCAGAGGTCAGTCTGGAGAAACTAGAAACTAAAGGATGCTTGTACAATCAGAAGTACTTGCCTACTGGAACAGCATATCAAGGGGTGTAGGTGGAAAGCAGGCAGTTTTCAAAATGCCTGTCTCTGCTGGAAGTGTGCAGGGGACAGCATCGTGCAGCTTGGGAGCTGAGGGTCAGCGCGCACCGTCTGGATTCTGCAGATCCTCATGGAGGGTGCTGTGGCACCCAGCATGGCCCTTTGGATGCTACATGAGCACAGGCTGTGTCTCTTTCTCCAGAAGAAGCCTGGGTGGGAACCCCCAAAGGTAAACATAATGAACAGGAAACAAGAAAACATGTGGAATTAATCAGTTCCAGTGGACTGGCATTTTCTCATTAAAATGTGTTCAGTCAGGCCCATGAAGCAGAGAATTGCTGCCCTCCCTAAAGTTGTATCCTGGTTCTCACACAGCCAGCGTATTCAGGAAATAAAACTGGATGATGTATCCTCCCAGCTTCCACATGAATTCCTAGTGCTTGTTTACATTTGTGGCAAGTTGAAATGGTTTCTTGACTTCATTAGAAAGCAAGAAGTAGCTCTCTAATTTTCAGTGACCCATGCCGAATATGCTTTGCAAAAGCTGAGTTGTGAAAAAAAATCAGTAAGATTTTGTATTGAAAATAGCGAGCTATTCTCTCCAATTATATTCTGCAGCAGCTGTATCACTTCTGCAGCAGCTGTATCATTTCAATAAGCTTTTAGCACTCTTTCTTCATTCAGAAGAAAATATCCAGGTCAGAGATTTGCTGGTTTGACCCTTACTTCAGTGAAAAGAGAATGTATTTGTGTATTATTAATCCACACACATTTTATTATCAAAATCAGTAAAGAAAACAAGATAAACCATGTATGCAAAATAGCTGGATTAATTGTGGTCAGATGGGGACTTGAGTTAGTGGAAGTGGAACCAATATAATACAGCAGTTTGGAGGGAGACTTTCCTTGAGAGAAGACCAGAACTTATTTTCTAACAAGTGCAACATATGAGGTAAATTTTAAACAAGTAACCTAAAAACTGCGGAAGAAGAAAATATTACTTTGAAGGATCTGCATAATACTAAGAGATATGTTTCAAACAGATTTGAATCTTGTTTTAAAACTTATTTTTCTTGTTTATTACGATCTTCTTTGCTCTAAAGTTCATGTTAGGCTAATGTGAAAGTAATCCGTGCCATATTTCTATTCCAAGCAGCAGTATAAACCTGCAACTTCTCAGCCAAGGTATCTCATATTGAATCACAGAATTGTAAAGGGAAAGGATCTTGTTGCAGAATATGGCTGATAGGGAATAGAGTTACCGCCCATGCTGAGGCTGCAGGATGAGGTGGGAGGTAATTATCCCCATGTTCCCATTCTGTAAGCAAACCATTTTCCCAGAATGGCCAAATGTGGAAGTCCTGAGGTTACACCTCCTGGGTCAGCAACTTTGTGGGCACATCTGACTTTGGTTTACAAGGGTATGTTGGGGGAATCCTGCAGCAATTTCTTCTCATTTGTGTGGGAAGGAAAATCTCATTTTTCATGGTAGCAGCATTCTGTCCTTCATTTGCACAAGCACAGCAGGGTCTATCTGATAGTCCATGCTCTCTGGAAGGGCCTTATTTCCAGGACAGTCTGCTCTGGGTCTTGAGAGCTGCAGAAGTCCAAAATATACCCTATACCCTGAGACTGCTTGGGCTTTAGTCTCCCCTGAATGCTCTGGATGCTTTGTTCACTCCAACTGTGTCGTCCATGTGCTAGGGTAGGGCCAAGGTGCACTCCAGATTTGTAGCATTCATGGGCAAATGAGTGCCTGATTCTTTCTCTGCCCTCCTCTGTGTTTTATGCCAGATACCAACTCTGGTGGCTTCAGTGTATGTCACTATCATGGCTTTACCATGTCTCTCTGCTTTCATAGCTTCCAACTTTTCCCATTTTTGTTTTAGCCAATACTGGCAAGTGTCAGTCCCATTTATGCCTCAGTTGGATCGGTCACTAAAACATCATTAGCATTGTACTGAGAACTTTGTAAATCCCAGACCTCACTGAGACTGATGGAAATTAAACGTTACTTTGGCATACTCATCATAGCTGCATTAGTGTCAAACTTGTGCAAAACATGTCAAAGCACAGCCTGTGATTTCAGACAGACGTGTAATAAAGCAATTTCTAATACTTTTCTGCTGTGAGCTCAATTGATACGGTAAAAGCTCTTCTGACTGAAAAAAAACCCTAGAGAAATGCTTTGCGTTTCCAAATAGGCACCTTCAGCACCAGTAACTGCCTCGGTGCCTGTAGAGCTTAGCAGAAGTGGCAGTGCTGCCCCTGAGCACTGAGCTGTGCAGTCCCATTGAAACTGTGTTTGTTTTCAAATGTCTGTGCTTAGCAGTTGTGGGGCAGTTTGCTTGGAGAAAATAAAACCTAGGAGCTGGCGAATGAAATGTCAGCATCCGAGGTGCCGTTTCTGATAGGACACATCAGTTCTGCTGTCTCAGTTGTGCAGACTACAAAGCTGAGCTGTTATCTGGAGAGGCAATCTGTTCCTTTAGCTGTGATCCTCACCCTTTCGTGGTGAGCTGACTTGGCTTCTCTTTAAGGTAATTGGCAATGTGGCTCCTTTTTATTTTGACCAGAGTTCAAACATCTGTTTCTGACAACTATAGTGAAAGCAAAGACATAATCATATTCACAACCACAAATTGTGTAATGAAAAAAATCACATGAAGTTTTCTCTGCAAGGCATTTAGTCCTTACGTGCTGCTTTAACTGCTAAGCTGCACTTACATATACAGCTAAGAGCAAGCCCTCTTGTCATGCATTTGTGCACAAGCATCCCACATTGCCTCCTGTAACAACAGCCACATTATGCTTCCTTGCACAAAACCAGCTGTCAGTTTAGATTTCCTTAATCTTGCCAGATTCCAACTCAGCCAGCTAACAACCATTATCTATGGGAAACCCTTCTGCGAAATAAAGCAATGTCCTTACAGAAATGACATGTCATAAAAATTAGTTTGGTCACCAATCCAACAAAATATTTTGTTTAAGTTTGAAAACTACAGACTGGTGGTATCATGTTCCCTGGTGCTATAGATGTCAGAAATGATGAACAGGACAGCATGGTAACAGCATGCAGGGCCAGATCCCTGCTCTAATTATATAACACACTTAAACAGTGCAATTGTGTTTTGCAAGTTACTGCTCTGTAGACAGTGTACACATATGGCACAATAGTCTCCAGCATAACCTTTCCAAACTCCACCAATGTAAACAAGGAATGTGAACCATGAGGATTTTGAGAGCATTAGGGTGGCTTATTTGAGAGCAACTTGCTCTCAACAGTGGAAGAGTTAAAGAGGACAACTCTTCCCCGTAAGGACAGGGTAAAGGTTTTGATGTGCTCCTCCATGGAAGGCTAAGGAGAAGACAAATGGCAAGTGCATACTACAGAGATTATTTCTGCCTGTATTAAACAGGAGGCAGAAGAAAACCAGGCCATGTCTTATGACTCTGTACACAGAATACCATATGGATCAGATCAATGAGTGACTGTGAGTATCTTCAATGCAGTGGTCCTCAACCTTCTCACCCCACAGTGAACTCTACAAATCTTTTGTGCTTCCCCATTCACCTGGCTCACTGAGCAGGAAGAGGGAGGAAGGCTGTGTGCATGCTCAGCCCATAAAGACCATATCTTTATGGTCTTTATGGGCTGAGAAAGGGGGAGAAAGGGAAGCTGCTTCTAACTCAAGTCAAACAGCTCAAATGCGATGCCACAGTCAGGTCTATAAGCACATGGCACTTCGACAAGAATTGCAGCTTCTCCAGACACCAACTGGTGAAAACTGAACATTTTCTCCATGTTTTTTCAGTTTTGTCATTGTTTTTGTGCATTTGTATCATAAATGGCTTGCAGAGTTTCTAAGCACAGTCAAAACCAGGAGTAGGTGTCCAACATATTGGTAGATTGTCTTAAAAAAGAAAATTCAAAGGTGGGATTTTTTAGTTATATTGTAGGTATCATTAAAAGAGTTAAGATCATGTTTCACCGTAATAGAAATAGGAGAGGAATCTCTTTTTGTTTGCAATGAAAGCTTAGACCTTTATACGTTTACAAGATTTGGCATCAGGGGCTTTCAGAAGTAAAATCATTATGTACCATTGGACTCATGATAAAATACCAAGATCTGCCAATCCATACATAATCTGATAATCCTTTTGCATCCTGATCATCAAAGCCTGTTAAGTTTTTAGTGTGTTTGAATGTGAATCTCTTCATGACATTTCAAGCCACACACCAGATCTGGTTTTCGGTTCACAAAGTAGAGTACAGCCTACAGCTGTGCTGCAACCACACAAATGAAAACATGTACTTCCTTTTTTGGGAGTAATATCATGCCTTTTTGAAGATAGCTTTTATGTGGATAGGGGAGAAGGGCTAGTATCTCTTCCAATAAATGCATTAACCATCACTTTATGAGTTTTTCTTTAATTTTTTTCTTTTCTAAGTGAAAATTATGATTCTTTATTAACAGTTATTTCCAATCTAATTATTTTGGTTCTCTGCAGTTCAAACAGCTATTTAGAGTGGAAAAACCCCAAAACCGCTGTGGCCTGTTCCCTGTAGGTTGATGGAGACCTCTAGGCAATCAAAATAATCAGAGCACTGTCTCAGGGTCAGCCTGGTCCCTGCAGAGATCTCTGCAGAGGCTGGAGCTGAGCTCTTCACATCATGTTTGAGAGCTGTGTATGTTTAATGTTAAAGGTGACAAGCTAAAGCATGCAAGAATCCAAAGCATGCCAGAAAGGTGTTTTAACAGGATGGCAGTGCAAACCTGTTTTCAAAACTCAGTATTAAATCACATGTAGTAACTGTGTTTTTTGGAACCAGAAAAAAAACCAAACAAAAAACCAAACAAAAAACCAAAAAACCCTCCACGCTGCAAAAAAGGTTCCCAAAACATTGTTTCTAGACTGAGAGCAAACAAGGAAAAGGATGGTCTCATGCTAAAATGCTGAGGGAAAAGCTGGGAGTACAACTCTCTTTCTCTTAGAGACCTCCAATTTTGGATTTTATGATAATGTCTGTGCTTACATTTCTTTCTTCTGCTGAAGGGAGACAGCAGTGCACCCTTTCTGGACCCCTTTATCTGTCCAGTCAATTTAGACTTAAGTGCTTAGTGGCAGACACTCTCTCCTCAGTGGCAGAACAGTGTCCTGCACAATGAAACCCTAATCTCTGGCAAAGCCCAGCGATGCTGTGACAGCAGTAGTAAGAATGAAGCAGAAAGTGCAGAATTTAAAGGCAGCAGGAGAACATGGTTAGGCAAGATCACCTCAGACTAAACCTTTCTGACTGAGTAATTACAGGGTGATAATGGGTGCGCAGTGTACATAGTCTGATTAATTTCAAAGCAAAGACAGCTTTAGAAATCCCATTGCTTATGGGCATTGGCAGGGCTCCTGCATCCATTCTGATGGATGAAAGACTTCAAATTCCTATACATGGTTCCTAAAACCTCAGTGTGTGCATGCATGATGACAGAAAATCTGTGAGAGTTGTTGAATTTTCAGTTGAACACCCAAATGCCAAGAAACATCAACAGAAACATCAACATTCAGCCTTCATCCTGTGTGCTATGGTAGTGTCTGAGCACTACTATTTTGTGGTGTAATCCCTCCCTCATTCAGTGCAGATGTTGGATAGTGGTTGAATAGTACTAATTACAACTGCTGCCTTGGAAAAGATTTTGGAAAGGCTGCATTTACTGCCACTCTGTGTTAGGGTCAAGCCTACTGTAGTTCAGAAATAAAGGCCTTTAGGCCTTTAGGAAGTTTAGAGAAAGGGACACAGACTTAACAATCCTGATAACTCTTGGAGAACTCTGCTATAAAAAGGCTAGGCATGAATGGAAAGGCAGTGGTGGGTGTGAAAGAAGGTAAGGAGCCTCGGTGGCTGGAGATACCCAGTAGGTAAAGAAGCCTTTTGGGAGATAGACCCAAAAGAGCCCAGTTCCACCATCCCATAAGACCAACCATCACTTCTGAAAGCTTGCAATGGGCAGGACAAGAGGTGCAGGAGAGAAGAGACAGCTTCATGGGTGAGTGTGATTTAAATATTGCCCTGGAAATCTGGATTTTGTCCATGATCATGCCGCAGCATTTCAATTGCTAAGAAAAGCACTTAAGACGTGGAAACTCTGTAGGTTCCTCTTTCTCTTTCCTGAGACATCTGGGTCTAACTTGCAGGAGGCCATAGAAGATGCTGCGGGAACTCAAGGCAGTGGAGCTGCCACTGTATCTGTACCTCACTGTCCCCAGCCCACCTCACTGTCCTGTGGTACCCCAGGCATGAGCAAGAGATCCACCCTTTTCCCGTGGTGCAGGGGGTGAATGACTCAACACTTGTGTGTTGAGATGGAGGTGTGAGCAGCAGAGCAGTGAGGGGATGAGCCTGTTGTCTGAGCAGCACTTGGAGGCTGTGCTGGGAACACCTCTGTGCCACAGGGCTGCTCATTGTCAGCAGGGAGAGGTAATACAGCCATTCATCCCACTGGCAGTGTCCTTCCTCGGCCCTGAAGGGGACCTCATGGGGATCAGTCACTTCAGTGTTTTTGTAACATGTGTCTGGCACAGAGACCAATGGCCCCTCCTTCTGGGTGCTTTCTTTGTCCTTTGGTTATTAATAACCTTGTCCATAAGAAAATGCAAACTAATTTTCTGGTATGAGAATTATCACTGATTCAGGGACATTTTAGGGTCATGCAGTGTAAAGAATTGCCTTAGTCCCATGCAGACTGCACTAGACTGGTGTTCAAAGGGTGCAGGCCCTTGCTCACGTTTCTGTAGTCAGAGTATTTATCTCTGTACATCTGCTTTCCCATGTGGAAAGCATTGTAATCGTCTTGAAATTACTTGGTTTGTGGTTGTAGGGCCTGTTTTAATGACATGTATTAAAATACCTGTCAATTCCTGCTCGTGTCCCAATGGACTTGACCAGGTTGGATTTCCATAGCAACAAGATGAAGAAGCCGAATGTTGGTCCATAGAGATGGAACACTGCAAAAGCCCTAGAAGCTCAGAGTGGCCTATTCTGTTCAGGAAACACTCTATTTTCTTGCAAAACCAAACAGGGAGTACTGTGCATTTTGGGCAAAGGGTGCTTATAGCTAATTCATCTCAGAACAATTGGAGCTGAAAAATGTCAAAGTTGGTTTTGCTTTTTTTTTTTCCCCCACCTAAGACTCTTGCTTTGAAAGGTCTGTCTAAATACTAAAAAAATGAGGAATGTCATGAACAGTAATAAAGAAACTTAATTTCATGGAAACATTATACAGCAGTGTGGGTAAGAACAATGTTAGGCAAATAGCTGTTGATTTTTCTTGTGAGTTTAAGCACCTTCAAAGCCCTGAATGGGCTGATCAGGAGCCAAAAAAATGACACTGTATGACAAGTGTGGAGAGCAAAACTAGCCAGGGGTGTAGAATGCATCTGCTTTGCTTCTGCTGACAGAATGGAAAGATCTATTTTATGAAGTGTTCTAATGGTGACTGTTGGTTTATTTTTCCCTCTTCTGTTCAGGCAGAGGTGTGTCCTTTGTCTCCCTTGACACCAGTATGGCAGTCTTACACACACCCCAAGTGTACCCAGGTCTCCCACTGAGGGAACTCCTGTTCACTGGGGTCAGTGTCATCGGCAAAAGTGCAGCCTCTTGTTTGAGGGAGCATAGCATTATCCAAGTCCTTCAAGCAAAGAAGCTGAATTTTAAGCAAGCATTTTCCTGTACAGATTTCTGGTATTTCTTTCCTTTGTGCTTGCATTTCTCTAAAAGTATTGCATTTGGCTATGGTGTCCCCACTTATTTTGCAACACAAGCCATCTGGTAAGTTATGTGAGTAAGACAGGTTTTGCAAGTTTTGCACTTGTGAGCAACGAGATCTAGCCCTCTTTTACGGTTGTAGGCTCAATGGGAAATTTTACATACATTAATTCACTTCATGAAGATTTCACCTCAATTAATTTTTCTTTTATTTTTTAGTTCTACAGCTTATAAAAGGGGGAGGATTTCCTACAGAGGTTATTGATATAAAAGGAGAATAGTAACTGCAGGAAAGTTTTTTGCTGATTGACTTGTAGTAGAAAAGTGAACAAGAAAGACAACATATAAAATATCATGTACTGAAGACAGATGATGATGAATGGAAGAAGAGATGGCATCTGAGAAGGGAATTTAATGCCTTCTTGCTGTGATCTTCTTCCCATAAGTCTGCAGTTTCGTAGGATTTTCACTGTACAAATGTTTGCATCGGTATTTCTCAGATTTCTTGCTTTGAATTAGACCTGTGTTAGGGGTGAGTCTGAGCTAGTTTTCAAAATCTGGAGGTTTGTCTCTGTGCTGGTTTAACATGAAAGTGATTTTTTTCTAAGGAAGTTATAGCAAAATATCAACAGCCTGACTGACCAATTAAATTTGGGACATGCCTCTGGGCTACTCAGGTTAAAAATCAGAGGAATAACCACTTAAACCACTACACTAATTTTGGGAAACAGAAACTAGTGAATGTGAAACCACTACCTGAATTGGTGTTTCTGCCTAGTTATGAACTTAAACCATCACAGTCTCTAAAACCAATTCGAATAAAGAAAAAAACTGTCTTATTGAATTGTCTCTGTGGAAGGAGCTCACTTTTCTGAGCTACTTTGCTTGACTCCAGAACAATACCACTGTTCCCACTGACAAGTTTCTGCCACTGAACAGCTTTCTGGTGAATTTCAGGAAATCTCAAAAAACCCAAAAGATTGGGCTACCCAAGATTTTTAAATGTTTACACAAATTGGTCTTTTTGTATAACATAAAAATCCTATAGGTACAGATGCATGTATTTATTTAATCCAACTTGTTTGTGGGTGATACAGTAGCTATGCTCTCTTTCAGGAGCTTGCTAAGCTAATGGAAAACAGACACTGGACCGGATATTACATGCACTGATGTCTACACTTGGTTGCACTGTGGCTCAATGACCTGTTGCAAAATTTGTAGCCTTTCATTTTTTGCCTCCTTTTCTCATCTTATCTACTGTTTGTCTTTAGATTATTTTAGCCTTGTCCCGTCCCTGTACCACAGATACCACAAAAGTCCAGGCTTGCTCAGGGTTTTGAGTGGTAACAAAACACAGAGATTAACTAACCACTGTGGCTAGTTGGAGACTATACATTTTGTTTAAACAGGAACTGACACACATTTAAGTTTAACAGGAGATTCCGGTTCTGACCAAGTTTCCTGTGAATTCTCCCTTATGGTGCATTTCTGTACACCAGGAACCTCCCTAGAGAAAGCACATTCCCCCTGATGGTTGCATCTCTTTCTTGGGGTTTCCATATACAGCAATGGTATGTGAGATATTACAAATTTCACTCCCTGAAGTTGATGGCATCTAACTTGGGGAGTCTATGTGTTCACACAGCAAGGATCAGTCTCAAATATTCTCAGTTCTCCTAACTCTGCTTTTGTTGCAGGTGTACAGTGAGTCCATAAGGCACAAGGAGTCTGGAGGCTGAAAAGGGTCCTACACTCAGGCATGATCCCAGCTGTTACTGGTGCTCAGATCCTGCTCACCATTTGGTCACCGCTGCAGAAGAGGCAGCCACTCTTTCTGTGGCCGAGAATTTAGTTCACTTACTTTAATGCACATTCCCATCTCTTGGTAATCAGCAGAAGGCTCGTATTTTTTATTTGCTTAGCTGGGAATTTGCACACAGTGTGAACTCAGTTAATTAAGAGAAGCTGGCCAGCAGAAGTTTGTGGGGGGACATTCAGAGGAGTGTGGTTCACTGCTGGTGCTGCCCACCAGCAGAGGCAAATGTACAAATATACAAATGTACAAATTTGTACACTTATTATGAGTGATGAGGATGGGGCAGCAGCAGGCCTGAGGAGTTTTGGTCCCTCCTCTCTGCTGCAGTGCCATACAGCTGGCAAAGGCAGTCCTGCAAGCTGTGTTTGTGCTCCTGTCAGAGGTTTAGCTATTATTTAACTAAGTTCTTAGCTATTTCTTTAGCTTTGGCCCTACCAGAGTGGGAGCCACCTCAGCTAGGGCTCAGGACAGCTCAGAAACCTTCCCCAAGTTCCCCTTTTGGGGCTCAGTGCTATTCCCCAGCCATTCACTGGCCACTCCCATTGTTCAGCCCCCAAACTTTACTGATGGTTCATGAAAGCAGGCTGCAGAAATTCACAAAAGCAACTTAAAAGCTGTAAGATTATACCGAGTTATAAACCATGGGATTTTTAATAAGCTTTTGGGGTTTTAGCTTTTGCCTTGAAACTACAAGGATCAAATATTTATTTTCTCTTAAATATATGCTATGGTTCCCACACAATCAGACACAGCCACAGGCCAGGCACCAGAAAGCAGATGTGGGGAGCAACCAGAAGTTGAGGGCAGTGCAGTTAATGTCAGCCAACAGGGTCCATTTTCTGTAACAATTATCATGTTGATGAGACTGTAGTAGGTAACATTGTGAGAGATACAGATCACACATGCAGATGAGAGGGATTGACTAGCAATGTGGGTCTTTCCGGATTATATGTGCTTTAGTCGTGGAGTCATAGAATTCTTTAAGTTGGAGAAGACCTTTAAGATCATCAAGGCCAATCTTTAACCCAGCCCTGTGAAGTCCACCACTAAATCTCCACATCTACATGCCTTTTAAATACCTCCAGGGATGGTGACTCATTCACTTCCCTGGGCAGCCTGTTGCAGTGCTTGATAATCTGACAAAAGGCAGAATTGCTGTGGGAAAGCTGAAAAACATAGAAGAAAACGCACACGACTGGAATACATTCAGGGAAACAGTGGATAATATCTAAGCATCAGCTCCCAGGATGATGTTATTCCTAGCTCTATGAAACTATGACTCCAGGAACTTTAAAATAAACATTGACCACTACAAGATACATGAGAGTTGGCTACATTATCAGCCCCTATCCCCTCTGGTGTGCCTCTGGTGTCAGGGTCTTCAGTGAGGGAATGTGTCTATGATTTCTGTGGAAGGGCTGCTGTGCTCAGTGGGTTTCCCAGGGACTTGTGGCTCCTTCTTTGGGTCTGCTTGCTTGGAGGGGCAGTGCATAAGGATGAACCTCTCTGCAGTACTCTTTTCACCTCAGGTCTTTCACTTTCCTGCTAATGGAAGTGCCCTCTAGGACATGACAAGGATTGTCTTGCATGAGTGTAATTACAGAGAGCACCACAGAACTCACAATTCCATCATAGCCTTTGCTGAGCCCAGCCAGGGGGTTGCCCTCTTCTCAAGGGCTAAAGACAATGGGGCAGAGCTTGTGCACATACCCAAACAACGCATGATTTTGCTGGAACCATGAAACATGACAAAAGGGTCTGACTAGAATGCAGCACTTATACAGAAGTTCAGAGATTATGAGAAGGTGCAAGGGAGAGAGATGGATAAAACACCTCAGAGCTGGCAGTTTCAATAAGCCAACCAAATCTGCAGCTCACACTACTGCAGCTTGCAATCTGCTGCTTCCTTGTAAGGCTTTGGCATGGTCTCTCATTTGAAAATGTTTATGCATCAACACTTTGTACTATGCCTCAGTCAAATGGAAGGGTTGTGAGTCTTGCTCCTGTCCCTGGGGTGTGAAGCCACAGTTATTAAATGCTTTCCTTCCCATTCCTTGCAGAGAGATATATGCTGCCTTTGTTTAATGAGGTTTTGAGATGTTTTTGAATCTCATCTGAGCTCTGGCAGGGGAAGCTTGCTGACTGTGTTTGTCTCTTCAGGGCAAAAATATCAGCAATATTACAGAACTCATGAAATCTTGGCTGTGTTGCTCCATTTTTCCTATTACACTCAGGGCTAATACAGTATGCAATTTGTCTTTTAAATGTCCATGGGTATTTCTAAAATGAGAAAACTCTGCAGGTGTGTACAGAAAAGACCAGCTGTAGTGGAGCTTTAGTGGTGCCAGCCAGGGGCAAGTACTGGAGTTCATCTTGATGGCCAAGAGTGTAGCAAGCCAAAATGGAAGTGGGGTCTGGAAGAGGGGTCACAGGACAACTGCATGAGAAAGTGTCAGGAGCAACACAAATGAGAAAGGGCAAAATGGAGGAAAAGGACAAAGAGGAGGACAAAGTCAAATAAATGTGGGAAACATAGGAACACCATTAAGGGACACAGAAAAAAATGTACAAGGGCTCAGATATATGATTCACACCCCCATTTTCACGTTTGCTGCTTTCAGTTACCTGTTTTCCAAGGTCTCCATCTGCTTCAGGGGAGGTCTAGGCAGTTATCACAGATCAAACATCTAACCTCCAAATGGCTCATTTCATCTAAGGGAACGGCAGTGGCACTTGGGAGCAAATTTCAAAGCTGCTCAGCCAGTTGTTCAGCCTCTTCCACATGAAAGAGCTTTCCTTTATGGGATTTGGTAACTTGAAATCACCCTCAGTCAGGCTGCAATACTGTGATGTGTAATTGTTGCTGAGCTCTGAAAAATGCTCAGTTTACAGCAGTACAGGGTGCTATGAACCCACTTGCTGTGGCCTCATAGCTCAGCCTCTATCAGATAGGGAACATAAACATCAGACAAAGCATGGCTCCTGCCTTTCTTTACTGAGAAACACAGCAGGAATGAAAACTCTTTTTTTCCTGGAATAGTTTCACCCTAATGCATTATTTATTTGTAGTAATTACGTGTAAACTACACCCACACACAAAAACACATATTCTAAATGGTGTATAATATGCAATACATCCTTATATTAAGTACATATAAGTAATATCCAAGGATTTCAGGGAACAGTTTCAGGGGAGACGTTGATCTCTACAACAGCCTGAAAGGACATTGTAGCAAGATGAAGACTGGCCTCTTCTCTCAGGCAACAAGTGATAGGATAGGAGGAAGTGCTGTGCCAGGGGAAGTTTGGATTGGACAGAATCAGAAAATTCTTTTCACTAAAAGAGTGGTGAGGCATCGAAATGGTCTGTCCAGAGAAGTTCTGCAGTCACCTTCCCTGGAAGTGTTCAAGAACTGACAGGACATAAGGCACTTAGTGCTGTGGTCTAGTTGACAAGGGGGTTATCAGTCAAACGTTGGACTCAATCATCTTGGAAGTCTTTTCTAAACTTAATATTTCTGTGATTCTATGATTTGTATGCATTACACATGAGAAGGCTTGAATTTTTAAGTTCATTCTGAATTCTGCTTACCCTTCTGTTAGTAGGGGACATGATTTATTGATGAAAATGGAAAACAAAAATATGTGAAAGGTACTAACATGTTAAAGTGTTGATATTTTCAGCATCTGGAGACCCAAGAGATAAGAGATTCTCTGTGGTTGCAAAAGCATCTCTGTGGGGTCCTGAGCAATACTTGCAGCAAAGCAGGTTTGCTTAACAAAATATAAAATGAGGATATGGGCAGGGAGAAATTTGTGGAAAGCCTGTGGTTTGTAGTTTGTCACAAATAAAGAACACAGCAGGAGATGATGCATGTGGGAAAGAGCCATTAGCACAGATAAGATTCCACCTCTGTGCTGTCACTTCTGGGCAAAGTGGGAACCTCTGAAGTTGCTCTCCTGTCACACGTGGCATATTGCTCTGTCTCAAGGGCATAACAAGTCAAGAGACAGGAAGTTCTCGATCCTGAAATGTAAGAGAGCATCTTGCAGTATTAAGGATGCAGCCAGGGAGAGATCTCCTGATATAATCTGACACAAGAAACAACACAGAAACAGAAACCATATTTGCAAAAAAACCTGTGGTATTGCCGTTCTTAAGAAGCATTAATCAGAGATACAGTCTGCTGACAAGTCAAAACTAAATATCAATCAGTTGAAGCCCTAGTCAAGCAAGACCAAAGATATACAGTTGTCAGTACTGTTGGAAATAGACCAGTTTTTCAAACACGAGGAGTATCCCCAGGGAAGGCAGACCACAGGGCAGCCACATCTGCTGCTGAGTTGCAGGGAAGCAAGAAGTCTCTTCCTGCCCTCGAAGACAGCTTTGCCTTTCTCAAGAAGCTTTCTCCCTGAGTGGAGGGACACTGATCGTGTCAAAGACACTCACTGCCAAGTGGTAAAGCTTTATGGGCAAAACAGTCTTGACAGCGTCCAGAAGAAAACCTAGAGAACGATGCAAAAGTGCACAGAATAAAGGGATGCCCACTCCTGGTGGGAGTTTGAAAAGTTATCTATGATAGAAGAGGAAGACACTGCAGAAGTTGCTCAAGTTTAAATTTGTGCCCTAAATTATAAGCGGGCTGGAATTATTTTGTAAATGTGGCTGCAGTTAGGGGGAGAACAGAAGGCAGAATTTCCTGGAGTGCTAGTCCCCAGTGCAGCCCAAGCCCATGCAGTGTGCAGAGGCAGTGATGTTAGGCACACTCCAGTGCAGCTGTGCCCTGCTCAGAGTCACAGCACAAATGTGACATTGTAATGCACAAATGTGCATTACACAGCCCTGCACTAGGCCAGGTGAAAGTGTGCTCGTGTGTCAGGGGTTTCAGCACACACATCTAGAGGGATTTGCTCTGAGGTCTGCCTCCAGGCTCTGCCAAGATGTGTCTGCACTTTTGCACTGCTTTACACAGCTGAATACTGCCTGGTGGCATTTGCTGTTAGTCATGAAGAAAATAATTTTGGAATTAAAAAATCATATTATTTGGAGCATGATCACATAGAAATTATCGCACCAGACAGACATAACCTGGATAACCTGGAATGCAGTGTTCTGTTTATTGCAGAGGGGTTATATATGTATTCAGAGGTTGTCTTGTTCTCATTCTAAATGAGCACAGAGGCTGACCAGAGAAGTAACTGTCCTCTCAAGCCAGAGTAAAGTCAGGCCTCTGACAGTCAGCATATTTTAGATTTTAAGTGCTCCCCTGTAAGTCTTCCAAGCCTAAACAGAAGATGAGAAATCACATTAAAAAATAATGAACTATTAATGCACATTATATATTTTCTTCAGAGAAAGAAGATCTTATAAAATTATGCTAATAGTTGAATTACACTGGGTTTTGGCTTAACACATGCCCTTTAATGGGCGGATGCAACTACCATAATGACATCTGTTCATTTGTTTTACAGAAAAAAATAATAGCAAAGAACAGCACAGATAGTCCAATGTTATCTGATGCATTTAATCCCCGGCATAAATCCAGGAGGCCATTTAGGAAACAACAGACAAGCTTTGTTCACATTATAGACCTTTGAGAATGTGCAAATATCTAGTTGAGTGGTGTACTTTAAAGTTTTTAGTAATAGAAAAATTGATTTACAAGGAAAAGCCTTTTATCTGGAGAAATTTGAATGTTGTATTTGCATCAAAATTAGAAACCAGGTCTAGCTCTGAGTAACAAATTTTTCCACCTGTCCTCTAAAATACCTCCATAGGCAAGGAAGAGTAAGAGATCCAGCATCTGTCCAAACAAGGATTTTTTGTTTGTTGAGCCATGAGTTTTGTAGCATGGAGAAAATGAATCAAATTTCAGCATGAGTATGATGCAAGTCTATTTGCAAGACAGTACCAACAATGATGCCATCAATACTTCCAAAATTAGGTAATAGAAAGGAAAATGGGGCTGTCCTCTTGGGATTCCAGTCCATCTTCTCAACATGACATTGCATATCAGAAAAGAAAAGAAAAAGAAATCCTTCCTTGTAGTTCACACCCAAGTGATGGCTCTGAGACAGGCTATGGTACAGGGTTGTCCAATGTTGAAGAGGACTGTTGGGGATGCAGGAATGATCTGCAGGGCAGCACTGCAGTCAGCAGAGACAAGACTGCCAAGTTCTTGTGTAAAGCAAACAGAAAACTCATCCTGTTCCCCTTGCCTCTCTGCAACTGCTTCATATTTTTAAATTGGGCTTTGTTGCTGAATATAAAAGGATAATAATAACATGAAATGACAAAATTCCTCACCCAATAGGTATGTACAAACTTTGTAAAGATTTTTAGGCCCCTGATTCCTTCCGACATGGTTGGAGTGAGGTGCCTGGACTCAGCCCTTTATCATGGACTCAGCCCTTTATCAAGGGCTTTTGGCTCATTCCAGATGGGCTGGCCTTGTGGGTACAGCAAGTGCCTCGTCACCTCCAGAACCATTGTCTGCTGCCCCAGGAGGGGTGTGCCTGGAGGGAACCCTGCACCTGGATGCGTGGGTGTTTCCAATGTGTCTGCCAGCGAGCACCTCTTGCCTGTTATGTGTGATGAAGGTTTTGCTGTGGTGCTTAGTGCTGCTGACCATGAAGTAGTTGCCTGAGCACTCATGGCACAGGTTTTAAAGGAAACACCCTTTCCTCAAATTATTAAGTTATCTTTATTTTGCTGATTGTCATTGTGAAGCCTAGCCAGTTATTTGCTCTTTGTGTACAGTTTGTTTTTGTCATCTCCTAGACCCTGTGATATAACAACCTGTCATATGAAATGTAAACCCAATAATGCAGCTGTACCTGCAAATTAGGGAAATTAGAGAGAAACCACTTCTCTCTTACATTGCTCTTCACTTGAAATCCAACCTGCATTGAGCAAGGCTTTGCTTGGGAGACCATATGCAATTGCTTCTTTCTATGGAGGAAGCTGGCAGCGTGGTGTTCAGTCAGCCATCTCCATGCACAGAAAGCTTTCACAGCCCTGTTTGTCCCCTCTCCCAGGAGGGAAGGCTGGCACCCTCCCTGCTGGTCGCTGTTTGCTTAGCTTGGTCTCTGGGCGGTATTCCCTCTGCTAATTCCAGCTGAAGTCACCTCCTGAGCTGACAAAGCTGGCCAGTGAACTGCCCTGCCCAGACTGCTGTCATTGCTCATTCCTCTTGCCAGAAAAATACTTTTTTTTTTTTTTTAAATTATTATTATTTTTAGTTTTCAGATTTGGCCAACCAATAAGTAAATACTTTGTCTCCCAAGCAGAGGTGAGGTCATGCAGATACTGAGCAGAGCTGGGAGTCTGAATGAGCCAGTTATGTCAGCCAGTTAATAACTTCACTGTTGTCATTTATTTGTCATTCATCCAGAAGAATCCAAAAGTGCTTTGCATTCTTTACAATCAGATTGGAGTCTTCTCTTGCTTCACACCCCACCAAGAGTCCGTCACCCCTTGGGAGCAGTGCAGAGCTCCTCGGTGGCTCCCTGCCTGCCACTCTACTCTGAGGCAAAGACTGAGGGGGGTAACTGCAGTAGCCACAGAGTTTGGTGGTCTGGCCAGGTGACCACTTGAAAATTGTTCTGCAGCATTGAGCTGAAGCTTCCCAACAGTAAGAGCACTGTGGCAATGGACCATGGTGTCAGGGTCACCACACCTGTGGGACCAAGCCCTCTGATGCTGCCAGGGACATTGACCTGCACTGCTTGGGCTTCTCAGTAATGTGGGACTGTGCTTAGGGACTTGGCTGTTTCTCAGTGATATTATGGAAAATATTACATAGAAATTCAGCATCCGGAATCACTTCCTTCTGTTGTTGAATAGAGAAAATATGTCTGGCTGGGATGTCTCAGAAATAGTTTGCATAGAGGAATTAATTCAGCTTTGCATGGTGCTTTGAGAAAGACTCAGAAGGAAACAGACCATCATGCCCTGTAATGGGACAGGTTACTTCCCTGCGTTGGTAGAATCTGCATGAGTGAATATGTACAGAAACCTCCCAACTCAAATCCCATCAGATAGCTGTTCAATTAATGTTGTGTCCCTCCCTTCTGGCACATCTGCACCAGTGATGGGCTGCAATATTTTCAGCTGTGTTGGCAACCCAAGCCCATGCTTTTTTTCAACATTTGACTACATACAGTCTTTTCTATGACACACTCTTTGGTGTTCTGATGGTTCTTTTTCCTCTCTCTGAATGACTTATTTAGTGAAACAAATTTGAACCCTTGTCTGAAGTTTTAACACTGCTTGTTGTTTCCATGTGAGGAGGGAAGTGGTTCAGCACAGCTCATGGGGCATTTGTTTGTGTGTCTCAGAGCAGTATGGGGAGATACTAGAGGGCTTCTCTTCCTTGGAGCTTTCTTAGGCCTGGGAGAAAAAGGATGCTAAAGGATGCCGTTTTCCCCTGCTCTCTCTGAGGTCATGCTGACCACTCTGGGCCAGTCTCCCATCCAGCAAAGAGCCTTTCTTTGACACGGTCCCTGACCCATCTTAGCTCTTCCCTGTCCTCACACTGGTTCCAAATAACCTACTTTTTCTCCCTTATCCCTATGAAACTCTCTGATGCTCCAGCACTCACTCCAGCTCTCACAGGTTTTCTCACAATCCTCTCATCAAGGTGCCTGTGCTGTCACTACCTCCAAAAGCAGTTTCAATCACAGTGCTGTCAATCTGACATTCCTAAATGCTTTTACAGTTGAATTTTCCCCCCCACTCCGATTAAATTAAGAGTAACTTGCCAGTGTAAATACCCCTAGACAACAGAACTCAGATGTGTGACATGCTTATGTTTATGCAGTTCATGGAAGGGAAGTCCAAGTCCTCTGTAATCGAGGACAAAATATCCAGAAGGTTTCAAAGAAAGTTTGGAAACCACCTGCTTACGTTGTCCTAATGATTCCTTCCTGAAGAAAACTCATCTTATTAACTAGATGAGTTAGTGGAATCTGTGATCAGTGATGCCTACAGAACTACAATTACCCTAAGATTACTGACATTTTTTGGCTGACACAAAACTATTTGTCTTGGAAAAAGAATCTTATATTCCCCCTGGCTTTTACAGCCTGGCCTCTTTTGCCATACTATTTTCCTGTGCAGCCTTACACCCTGTGCCTGAGGGGAAATGAGTTGGTGTGATGGGATAAGAGCTGCAAGGGAGATAGGAGATGATCTATGATATAACAGACATTTTCCTTGGTAGCAGTATATTTGATCAAAGCCCTTATCCATGGAAATATATCTTCAAAAGGACACTTAAAGATTTATAACTAAAGTAATTAATCCCACGGGTACTGTTTCCCTTTTGAAAGCAGCTGGGAAAGAACAAGTGTTACTTTGAGCTTCTTCCCTGGGTTTGCAAATACTTGGCGTAAAAGAGCTAATGCTCTGGGATGTGTAGAATTAAGAAGATTTTTAGTAAGGGGGAAAACATGTAGATTCTTCCTGTTGCTATGGTCTGCACTGTCTCCTTTCCATTTCCTGTTCCTTTGCTGTCAATCTCAAACTGCTGTCAATCTCAAACTGCTGTCAAACACAAGAGCAAACAGACTGAGACACTGATGCCCACAGGTCTTAGAGGAATTCATGTCAGTCCTGTCCACCAGCGATCTCCCTCAGCCAGAGAACATGCCATTCAACTTTTCTCCACTGATTTTGCTGAAATGAAGAGCACAGCTGTTGCTGGGGCTCATGGTGTCTGTCATTTCCCTCTAGCTCAATATATTTAATATATGGTTTAATCTGAAGGGAGAATGTCTAGCTTCAGCACACATTTTAGCCATGCTCTGTTGTAGGGTTTTGGTTTGTCTCTACAGAGCAGCTGTTCAAATGACAGCTATTTCCCAAACCTGCTGGTAAAAGCTACCTTAGGTGACCACCTATGACAGTATTGCTTGTGGCTCTCTGAGGTGTGTTATCTACCTTCAGGACATCCAGTGGCTGTTCCTCCTTGCCAAAGGGTGACAAACAATGGCTTGGCAGCTTGTTGCAAGCAGGGTACCCTGAAGGTTGATACTGGAACCATTATTGTTCAATGTCTTTATTAATGACCTGGGAGATGATCCTGAGAGACAGAACTTCACCACAGAGACACCTGGATAAATATTTCACTGGGTACACTGCAGCCTTGTGAATTCAGCAAGGAGAAGCACAAAGTTCTGGAGCTGGGGTTGATGTGTCAGTACAGGCTGGGCAGTGACAGGATGAACAACACCAGGATGAAAAGGAATAAGACCTTAGAGTCAATGCCAGAGTAGCCAGATGTGCTCCTGTCGTGGATAAGGCAAGTTGAGCCTTTTGTTCAAAGGGGATATAGAAAAACTACAGAAAACCCAATGGATGGCTCCTAAAGTGCAGAACCTGTAAAGAGGGGCTGAGGGAATTGGGCTTATTTAATCTGATGAAAAGGAGGTGAATAATTTATAGCAGCCTACAAGTTCTTAAAAGGCAGTGAAAAGATGATAAATCCAATAGAGTTAATAAGACTGTAAATCCAAATTATTGCTATTATAGATAGTAAGACAAAGTGTAAGGGCAACAACCTGTAGCACAGGTTGTCCGGGATGAGCATAAAGAAAAGCATCTTCATCAGGAGGTTTTGCCAGACTGGAGCAGATTACCTGGGAAGGTTTTCAGTCACCACCCTTGAAGGTTTCCAACCTTGCTAGATAAAGTTGCAGTTGACCTGATGCTGGTGATAGGCTTCTTTGAGATGGATATTAGACTAGAGACCCACTCACAGGTCTAACTGATATTTCTATGGCTCTCTGATTCCTCCACAAAATCAGATTTGGAGGGAAAAGTCCATTGGCCAGTACAAACATATGGGAGGAGTCTCTGGGCTTCCCTGCCTCCATCTGTAGGAGTGTCCCTCTTTTCCTCCACTGGGCCGCCACCACCTGATATTCATCTGACAATGTACCAGATAGGGTCTATGATTAACTTTGGGTCAGGATCAGTTTGGTGACAGTCATCAGTTGCACACAGAATTTGCTGCATACAGAGTTTTCTGCTGGCTAGTTTTCTTATGCATCCTTGCAGAGTGGAAATAGGCAGTTTATTTTTCTTAGTTCCTATTTCAGGCCTGGCTTTTCAAACTGAGTATGAACTTTATGTGATCAGTCTAGATAATAGCTGCTGGCTGCAGCTGTAGCTGTCTCCAAGCTGTCTGAAGCAGATGGGAGAAATTTTATGTGAGTGGGGCTTGATGCAGGAAAATGTTGCAGTGTCCTTTTTCCACCTGCTCTGTGATTAATATGATGTTGGTGCATGATGAATGCACAAAAGGGCAACATCATTGTAAAATACTCCCAACAATGAAACCTCTATGGCCATTGATTTTTCTTTTTTAATATTTCCAAGATGCTTTTAACTCCTGGAAGCCACCTGTGCCTATCCATTATCAGGAAAACTGCTTGTGATAGTGCCCTTTCACTGGGCTTTAGTATGTGAAAAGGGCATTTGGATTTTATTTTTTTTCAAATTTAAGTAGATAATGCTTCCAACATCTCCTCTAGGTGACCTGCAGATCCTCCAGCCTTGGCAGATTTCCTCTTGTAATTTTCTAAGAGTGGTATTTACCTGCACTGCTGATAAAAGCCCTACATCCAAACCATGGCTAGTTAGCCTTTAAATCCCTGCCAAGACCTGCTATTGAAACACTGCCTTTCTATAACCTCTCTTTTGGCACATCCAAGAATAATGAATAAGAAAATCTTTTACTTCAGCTGCTAAAATCCATGAACTGCACTTTCTTTATAAATGAAATTAAGGTCCTGCATCTCAATAATAAAATATGCATTCTTCAGCATCCTACTTACAAGCCATTTCACATTTTATCATCAGCAAATTAAAACCTAGTACCTTGTTTTGAGAAACAGCAGTGTAATTTGCTGCAAAGCTATGAGTCCTGCATTTGTTCTGAGTATGACTTAGCATGTGAAAAGAAATTAATTATATCAAATGCTTTCTGTATATGAAAGTTCCATACATTATTTGCTTCCCTTCCTAGGTTTAAAATATTTTCAATCTGAGTTTGGAAAATTAAGTAGAGACTGTAAATAATGATGTGTTGATGGGATGTAAAAAGCCATAAATACCATCCTGGTCTGAGAAACCTAATTCTGCTTCCATTTAGCCCCATTAGTAAGTAGAACACACTCATCAATACACGAACCCCAAAGCCAGATAATAGACTAAATTATCCAGTTCAGTGTGTAGCAGGATGAACCTGAATCTTTATTCCTCTTCTGTAATAAATGGCTAATGCTTCATTGATAGATAAAACAGATCAAGAAAACTCTTATTCTCATTTCATTAGATAGTTGTGACTGTGAAAACATTTATCCAGGTGTCTCTACGGTGAATAGCAACTGATGACTGATGAGCCTTTTTTGTTTTAACCTTGAGTATCTGGTGTCAGATGTAATATAGATCACAAATTGAGCGATTTTCTTGTAAGCCAGTAGTTCTCAAAGGTTTTGCAGCAGTCTTCTTCCTGTTTTGTTCAATGCTCGTGCTTGCTATCCTCAGGATGAGCAGGGGCTGGGTCCTGTGAAGCCAGGGTGGGAGCAGAGCCTCCCTCTGCTGCCCTGCAGGTGTCTGCCCTGCACTTAGATCAGCCAGCTGCTCCCTGGCTGGTCCAAGGTATGACTAATTAATAAACAGTCACTAGTTTTCTTCAGTCTATCAGATGCTAGAATAAGGTAAAGAAGCACAACATGATTATTTTTGTGTGTGTATAAAGCTTTAAAAGAATGAGAGCTAGAGATGAGGGAAGCAACCCTTTCCCATGTGTCTTTTTAAACAGAAGGTGCCTAATGTTTGGCAAAATGTGGCTCAAGGAACAAGAATGAGAATGCACATCACTGGGCAAAACAAAGTGCTGAGAAGGCTCCTCTGTCAGCTTTTTATTTTGCTTATCCTTCTATGCAAGAAGATAACTACAATTAGCTGCCTCCACCTCTTTTTCAAAAATCTTGTAATAAGAAATACACAAAAGAAATGAGCTGAAAAGGGAACAAACTTGACTATGGTAGCTAAAGCAAGCAAGGGGAAAGAAGACTAAGCTTGTTAACAACAAATGGTGCAATTGGGATCTTAGTAATTTGTTCAGTTTGCCAAGTTTGTAGAGGTAGGTGGTTTCTGTAATTGAATTGGGCTTTGCTGCCTCTCAAGCACTGGGTGGTGTTTGTTTAGCAGAGTCTTGTAAGGCTGAGGTTTGCCTTCCAAACAAGCCAATAACAATGGTGATAAAACACTTTTCACTTCTAAATGCCCTTTCATCTGAGATGCCAAAGCACTTTGCACAAATTGAATGCTTCTCACTATACCAAAATGAAGGTATGGATTATTTTCCCAGTGGAAGCAAAATCAGAACATAGAATCAGAGTAAGGGAATGGTTTGCTCATACTGGTGCCAAAAAAAGGAAACATAATCTGGACACAAGTTGCTGCACAAACCAAATGTGGTTCACTTGCAAATCCGCTGTCCTCTATGTGTCAGTGCTAAGACGATACTTAGCTTTTTTCCTGTCTCAACCATTACACTGGTTGTGGTCTTTAAGTTATTTTTGTAATGTTGAGTGTTCAAGGGCAAATGTAATTTTCGTAGGAAGCGTCGCCTTTCCAAACAAGAAACATACATACTCAAGGGAGGGGAGAAAAACCAAAAATGTTGATGGCTAGCAAAAATCATCTGAATTTCCATATCAAAGAGACAAGTGCATCTTTTTCTAATAAGCAGGGACAGCCATGCTCCTCATAATTTGGCATAACTGCATGCAAACTGGGTAAGAAGCTACCAGAAGAAAAGGCATATTTTCTCTCTCCTTCTTCTCTTCCACCCACATCTACCTCTCACAAGAACTGCCATCTGCCTAAATACTTAAAATTCTCTACAACTGGGTCTTTAGACTAGTGAAATGTCAAGAGAGTTGTCACAGCCCTAACTGGTATTGCAGTCACTGCATAAACTGTGTCTTTCAATGCAAATCAAGGTAAACTGAACATACCCTGAAGGACTTAATCTAGTGAGACTGGGTAGACTGAGCAGAAGCCTTTCTGCAAACACTCTCATTATTGTGTACTGCTTTGATCGTGATGCTGGAGCACAGAGTGCAACCAAGCCCAGCAAGAACAATCAGGCAGCACACATCAAGGCACCATGCTGTGAGCTGGGCTGGGGAAGGGGCATCCCCAGGCCAGAGATCCTGCTGCCCCTGACTCCCATGCTGTCTGTCCACATCACTGCTTACAGTCAGGGTGCAGGCAGGGCTCAAAGCCTGCAGGGATGGGGTGTGTTTTGCTGTGCCTTGTGTCCACCCAGGCTGGATGCAGAGGCAGGTTGAAGCCTGTGAAGTGCCGGAGATGCTGTGGTTCACAATGTCCAGAGCCTGATGGAGTTTACAGTGTGGGGAACTCTTACTTTCTGAACTCTTATGTCTGAAGAGATGGATCACAGACAGTGAACAAGCCCAGTGTTGAGACCAGACTCACAGCACCTTTAATGTGCCAAAGTGAGAAATTTGCTCCGTGTCACTGTATCTTGAAGTAACTGAGAACACAGCTCTGAAAGTGCAGCTGATACCAGTGTCTTTATTTAGGTTAAGCTTTGCATTTCTCACCCTGCACTTCAGTTGCTTGGAGTCCAGGAACAGGCCACCAGCAGACATGAATGAGTGATGGAAGGTCACTAATTGCTGCAAACTTTTGAAAGTCCTGGGCTTTCCTGTAGCCTGTCCAAACCTTCAGATTATTTTGTGGTTCTTAGTGTGGCAGTTTTTGTTTAGTCTTTGTTTGGTTTGTATTTTTAAATTTTTTTTTTTCCTTTTAGTATTTTACAGGAAAAGGCTGGAGAAGTGGAGCGCAGCTTAAGTACTCAGTGAGTTGTTTACTATTACTATTCAGCAGGTATTGAGGAATCCATTTGGGTTTCCTACTGACTGAAAAATGCCCTGTTTCCCAGTGTCATCTGGATACTTTCAGATTTTTTATCTGGCTGTTACCTCGGTGGAGCAGCAGTTTTCCTCCTCCCATCTGTGCTCTGCACTGAAACAAAGAGGAAACTCGTATCTGCTTGTTTTACGCAGCTTGACCCCAGCCTGCAATTTTTATGATTTGTGTGGCAGTGAAAGGCAAAGAAAGGGGAAAAAAGCAAGAACACAGGGAAGACAAGGAGAAAGAAGCTTCGTTTTTCTCAAGCTGCCCTAGGACTGACCGCAACTCAGCTAGGGCTGATTTGTGGCCATCGAGTAAGCGAACACAAAAGCATCAGGGAAAAGGCACAAAAGGCTCTCTTTAGAGATTGACAGCTTGTTAAGGACCATTATTAATACAAGTTCAACTTAAATGACAGGGTCACCTATATGATTCTGTTTGGGCTCCCTGCCCTGGTCAGATAGCATTTTGCTACATTTTATTCAGCGGGTTTTTCTGACAGGCACATAACCCTGAATTAAGCAAACTTCATTGTCAGTTACCTGATTTTATGGACTCTGAAGTGGCTTATCACTGAATGAAAGGACACCACACTCATCACTATCCTCCCTCATCTTTAGCAGAAAGAGGAATCTCTTAAAAAAGAATGTGTTTTTTGTTTGAATTTTAAAAGTTATATTTTATTAAGGATATGAATAAATGAGTGGCAAAGGACTAAATACTAGAAATATTACAGTGGTCTGTCATTTGAAGGCATTTTTGCAGATTTCTAATATAGCAGCTTTGTCGTAGGAATCCTGCAACCCAGGAAGATGATTGGTGTTCTGAAAAAGCTGACAAAAGGAAGAACCAGTCCTCATCTCTGAAAGAGTAAGACCATTGTTTAAGAGAAGACAATTTACCAAAAGTAAGCTAAATAGTTTAGTTTGATATTTTCTGGTGTTAATTGATTTCTTACAAGATCCAAATCTAACTTCTCTAATTTTATTACCTCCTTTGTGTGACACACTTAATGAGGCCATTCCAGAGAAGCTTCAATTAAATTAGACATCAATGTTTCAAATTATTATAAATGGTAGTTGATGAGCATCCTGTGTATGGGAGAGAGAAAGTAAAAATGCATGTTTTTTCAAGCAGTATAATCTACTTGGTTGTCGGATGCCTCTCTCCTGACAATTCCTGTTCAAGAGCAAAATATTAAGAACTTTTCTTTTTTCCTAAGTAAAAAGAATTACTTAACTGAGACTTCACCTTCAACATCTGGTATAGCCAGTCCATGATGCTCCCATTTCCCAGCAGCATCCAGGGAATGAAAGTTAAGGGTAAGGTGATGTAGTCTATGTCTGTCCCAATTTTCCTTTGTTAAGAGGCCATGCAAAATCTGTGTATCCTTCGCATCAGTAGCAGCATACTATAGCTTAACTTAACTAGCCTGTTCTGAATCTCAGATTTTGAATGAAAATAGACCCTTGTTTTGGAAACCCACCTCTTTTGTCCTTTAGAAACTAACAGTAATTTGAATATGTAGTAAAAAACAGTGACAGAGCAAAACCAAAATATAAGTAAGAGGCTCAGCAGATCTAAATCAGCATGAATCTATTGACTTCAGTGGAGCTACACCAGTGTGGGCAATCTGAGCTTATCATCACTGTTACCACTGAGTACATGGCAGTCTTTTTGAGAGAAGATTTATTTGCAAGAGCTTACTTTATTACCTTTTTCCTGCCTAGCCTGTACTTGCTCTGGATAGTATTGTCATCGCCTCTGTAATAATCAACATTTTTCTCTTTCACATTCTGAAGTTAAGCATTGTGCAACTTTAACAGTGGTCAGAGTCAGAGAAGAGGCCACCTACATGGTGTGACTCTTCCATGATATTTGCACATTAGGAGAAAATCTAAGAAACTAGGACAATTTGTTTAAAAAAAAAAGGTTGTGTGAGTTTAAGGCTGCTCAAGGGCAACCTTAATTTATGTGCCAATAAGTTACACAAATATTTTCTCTACTATTCAATTAAGAACAAGTAGTTTCCTTGGCAACGGCCACATTACATGGAACTCACCCGAGCTCTGAGCTCCAGCAGAGTACTTTCCCTAAGAAAGGAACATACTCATCTATCATGTAAATGTCTAATTTGTACACGGTTTTGAGAGAGAGGGGAGAAAATGGAATTTCCGGCAAATTAACACAGCCCTTCTTTTTTTCTGGAGTCATCTCCATGCTCTTTTCTGTACTTTTCTCCTGCTTTTCATTTATATCTCAATGATAACTTGTCTATTAAAACTGTAAAAGAGTAGGATTGTGAGCTGGATCTATTTAAAACTACAAAAGGAGGGCTGGCTGCTGGTGAAGTGGATTTGGGAGGGTCTTATTTAGGAACAGGAAGGTGGCACTCTTCTCCCATGCAGAGTTGCCACTGGAAGTGTGCTCTCTGCTTCGTTTATGACAGTGATTAGTCCTTTTGCAGGCAAAATTTAACGATCTTAGCCTGATTACACACCAAATTTCTATTTCCTTTTAAATTATCACCTTTCTCATGGAGGCTTTACATGGTCCCATAGCCCTTGCCAGCTCTTGGCTCTTTGCATGCAGAACCCTTTGGAGGTGCATGTGCAGCATGTCCCTGGGAGCGAGCTGGGAATCTGCGTGGCTGTTGCTGTTCTAGGAACTCTCTTATGCTCCTGAGGCATTCCCCAAAACAAACTGAGTGGTTGGAGTCCGAGCCAAGCCTGAACATCATCTCTGGGTGTGGAAATATGCAGCTCTCTAGCAAGGGGAGCAGCCTGCCCCAGCTCCACCTTGGAATGCCGGTTCCATGTCCACAAGGCCTCTTCCAGCTTCCATAGGAAAATGCTGGCCGTGTGCTTCCATCTGCATAACGCTGCCATGGAAAATGGATTTGGCGTTGTCAGATTTAATCCCCATGGGACATTTTCTGCAAAACTGGAATGAAGTATGTACCACTTCTTTCATCTTCTGGCTTACATTCCATCCATAAGTTAATTTTAAGTTTTTAAGATGTTATTCTACAGCTTTTTCTACCATTCCTGTGCCTGTTGACACCGTGAAGCTGGAAATCATTACTTTGAACTGTTTGCAGCCCTTTGCTTTTGGAAAAAGACTCTCACTAGACCCTCTTCAAACTTTAAGACTCTCTGAAACTACAGATAATATTTGTATGTGACAATCTCTCTCAGGAAGACAAGGATCATTCCCCTCCCTTCTGTATTAGTGGGAATATTGCTGTGGTGTACAGTGGTGGGAGAATTCTGCACTCCATGAGCCTATTCCACTTTCCTTTCATCTATTTGTTCTAGTTCCATTAATACTAAAATAATCAGTTTTAATTGCATCTTTTATCTCTTGCACATCTAATCTCATGTGGGATTATTTAATAGACTTATTACAGCAGTATTTTTCTTTTGAACTGCATTCTGCTGTGGAGGACCAGAAATTCTGAGCAGGTTTGCAAAATTTGTTTCTTTCAGATAGCAATTAGATTATTTCCTGTTTGATAAGTCCCTAAGATACCAAACCCCAGAAATAATATATAATTACACTTCTCCAAGACCAGGTCAGTGTGAAGATGTGATTGTGAAGAAATACACCTTTCTTCTTACTTGATAAAACTTTTGGTGTTGGCTATTCAGAGGTTAACATTAAGGATTAAGGACTCTGTCATAATTTATTTCCTTTAAGCGCCTGAGCACTGTAAGTGATGTGACAAATAAACACAGTCTCTTCATGTAGCCTTATCTAGATCTGCTCCCTTCCCTTTCAGCATTTAATTGTACACAGCCTTCAGTTTGCCTATCTCCCCCTTAATTACATTCTGTAACACATGATTTTCTGTAGCTTCTCTGGAGGCTGGGAAATGAAAAGTCACTGCAAAGTCACCTCATCTGTGAGCAGACAGTGTGGGGTGAGACAGGAAACACAGCCTGTTGCTGTGTGTGCAGACAAGGTCTGATTTTTCTTTTGTCCAGTGGGAGCCGACACATTTTTTTGCTAACTTTGGGGTATTTTTTCTTTGCCCTGCTAACTCTAGTGAGAAGCTGCTGCAAACTGGGATTTTGTTAGCTCAGGAGGTGTGTGAATCTTGCCCTCATATTCTGGGGATGAGGTAAAGGCAGCCCAGGATTGGTATGATAACTTGCAATTACCCTGTTTGCATGAAAGTGTTAGAGTGTATCTTGATGTAGTTTTTATTTTTCTTTTCTTCCCTCTTCCTCACTTCTTTTTCCCTCCTCCCCAGTATTGTAATGGTGCTAAGTTACTTTATGTATTTGTCAAATACTGTATTATGATGCTATGCCAAAAAGAAATCACTTCTAACGCCCATTTTGAAATAGGTATTAAATATGGTCTTGACTTCTTCCAATTAAATTGTTTGACACATCACTGGGAAGTCATAAAAAATCTGGTTTGTTTCTTCAACTCCTAAACTCATCATAAGCTTCCATGGAGCTCTGAGCAATTTAGCCATGCCATTCTCATAATGGACATATTTTTAAATCAAAATCACCATGACATACTGTTAATTCTCCTTCCTTCGGGTCATATAATATTCCAGGCCACAACACTGAACATATTGAGCAATATCCTAGAAAATGCTTCCCATATCTGTTTCATACACTTCTGTGTTTAAAAGGAAATTTATGGTTGGGCAGGAAAATGACGTGAAAGAAACCACCATTGTGTGTAATGAATTCACTAAAATGGCACATACACAAAATAAAAATTCCTTTGAACTTGTCCTTCAAAGAAACCATAATTTAAGCATTTGGGAGATGAACTGAAGCATTTTCTTAAATGCCAGGAGAATATCTAATAGATCTCTTCATATATGCAGTGTAAGATCTGCTCACCTCTGGTCAAGTTGCATCCAGCTAGGCTAGCATCTCTAATGGTGTTTAGGGGGAGTGGCCAACAGATCAACACACAGCTGTGTAATAACATTCAGTGATCTGGTGCTGGAGAGCTAAGCTTCCATATGCAGTGGAAATAACCACTCTCCACTGATGTCGTCAAAAGGCATTATTTGAATGACAGCAAAAGAATAATTCACTTTTTTTTTTGAACTATGGTGTATGATACCTTTTCTACTAAAAGTTTGGAGTTGGGAAGTATGTGAAGGATCAGGGAATGTAAGATAGCTCCGTAATAAGCTAGAGGTCACTTATATAAAAACTGATTTTTAAAAAGATGACCTTCCATCTCTGATTCTGAACTCCCTGCTGCCAACTGGACTCTCTCTTATTTTGGAGAATTTCAACAGACGTGTGCCACAGGCACGAAAGCAACCTTTACCATTAATAATTTCCTCTTAGACTTTGCTTTCTGAGGAAGGGAATTTGCACATAATTACTTATTCTTGCTGAAAGAGTTAAATAGGTGACTTAACATTCTTGTGCATTGTTCAGCTGCCTAATACACGACATCTCTCTATTTTCAAGACAGCTTACTGTGCCAATTCTTTTTGATGCAGTCTTTATGAGTACAGAAAGCCCATACAGCAACACTCAACTTGTAAATGGAAACTTTTTTGACCAAGTTCTGTAAGCCTGACAATGACTGCATTGATCATAATACTGAGACAGGAGTCTAGCCTTTTACATTCCCAGAAATGATGGGGAAGTGATGCATAGGTAAGTTACATGCAGAAATGTAGAGAAGAGTTTTTCACTTGCTTCTCTCCAGGAGCAGGGCACAGCTATTTCCTTCACACAAATAACATGGGAAATGTATCTCCCAGTTACACACTACTGCATATTTCGTTGCAGTGGCAATGTTGTAACTGAGAATGGTACAATGTGCTTTGTTCAGCTATCTGCCAAATCTAATGAAGTGATAGGTGATCTTTTGAGCTGGATTTGGCCTGCACCATATGATTTGGTGGGGGAAGTGCCCCTATTATGTATTAGATGTATTTTTTGGTAAAGATCAGATTTGTGTGCTTGCATGAATTCAGGGTATATTACCTTTCTTACTCCATCAGAGTCAAAAACTATTTAGTGCCCCTTAAATTTTGATGGCTATCTTTCGTTCTGATGGCAAGAAGAGATATTTCTGCACTCCTTAGTAACCTTTACTTAATGTTCTTTATCTTTTGACTTCTTCTGATTTCTATCATTTTGAATCAGCCTCCTTTGGTTTCATAAGAAAGAGTATTTGCTCCAGAAAACAACAGACTGCATGAAGATCTATGCCTGTGCTAGCCACCTGGAACCGGTAGAGACAGGTTTCTGACTGGAATTTCCTCTTGCAATAGGCAAGTCAATACATTTTTAATCTGGATGCTGTTGCTCCAGAGGCTTGTGGAGGCAAAGGTACAAAATTACAAATTTCTTTCACTTTTGGGTGGCAGCTCAGAACCTCCCCTGGGCAGGAAACCATTCCTATTTTGGCAATACTGAAAGAAAAGTATGCTGAAGGAAGACCTCAGACACTAGGAAGAACATACTGCACTGCATTATTATGATAGTAGAATCTGAAATCCTTAGCTGAGGTGATACCCTTGTTTTGATAGGTGTAGTAGAAACACTGAGTAAGAGACACAGCCTTCAGGGTTCCCTATTCAACCAGGAGAGAAATGGATGCAAAGGAAATGTGGATTCAAATCCAGATTCAGTTTCAAATCCAGATTCAGTTTCATGCCAGATGCATGGCACAAACACAGCTGAAAAAGATGAAAGCTTGTGTCTGTGTCAGATGGAAGTCTCTGACAAAGTGAGGAGCATTTCTAGGATGTCCATGTGTCCAGTCTGCTGTGTGGACAAGAAGCTAGTCCCAGGTGCTGTGGTGATGCCAACCTACAATGGGAGAACTGGCTGTGGGGAGAGCTGCAGCACTGCTTGTGCTGAATGAAGCAAGTTGTACTGCAAGCTCTTCTGGCAGCTCCATTTTGTTGCTTGGAGGAGGGACTGGGGGATATTTTAGCCAGGGGAAGACAATCTGATGAGCGCTGGTCATCGGGTTCATGGCAAACTCTGCTTGTGCAATACAAGAGTGCAATGGGTATGATGTGACTTCTGTGTCATGGAAAGACTGTGTTGCTTGCCTAGGTTACACTGCTGGTACAATTGGGTCTTTCATCACATTTTGGGGGCTCAGTGTCCGAGCTCAGAGCTGTTTGAGCTGTTACTGCTGCTGCTAGCAGGCTTTTTCCTCTCTCCATCTTTTCCAGAGCTGCACAAAGAAACTCCAGACTAGACGAATAAATCTAACATTTCTCCTGTTATTAAGGATGGTGAAAACGGTGATCTTGCATGGTATTTTCCTTTTTTATGTGGCAGTTTTAGTATAAATTTTTCATTGCCTTTTTGGATTTAAGGGCTTTGCTGCAGGGTTCATCACTGTCCTTGCATGCAACCCATAAAATATGGGTTCCTCTGGAGAAAGGACATTATAGCACTGGGTGATGTTGGTATTTCTCAGGCCAATGACAAATTGGCAATGTCACCAGTGCCATGAGAGGTAACGTTTCAGGAGGAAGTGGTAGCCAGCAGCTAAGGCAGAGGTGGAGATAGGTTGGTGCTGAGCTGGTGCTCTGCAAAGTTTCATCTCTGCTTTGCTGGGAAGTTCCTAGTGGGAGAGGCAGCCAAGCTAACAGAGCTTGTGGGCGGGGCAGAGGCTGGTGAGACACCTTTGGGTGAGCCTGTTCAAGCCTGGAAGCAGTGCAGTCACCACTGAAGGCTGATGTCACTAACAAGTCTCATGGACAGACAGCACAATGGTGCTACAACAATGATGCTACAACAATGATGCTACAATAGCAGTTACAGGCTTGAACTGACATGCCATGCACAGGGGTTTGCCATCCCCTGAATCCCAGCCCCTTGAGCTCCCAGAAATCTCTGCAGGATGCTCTGTGGGAGCAGTAGGTTTTTTCTGGGAGTCCTATGTCTGATATCATGCAGCTGCAGGATAGGCAGCTATTGTGTCAGTTCAACAAGCGTGGGTTATTCTGTGCTACTTAGACAAAGGAAATAACCAACATTCTCTTAAAATTAAATATGGGAAGTGAGACTTGTGAAGCGAAACAGAATAATTTTTCAGTGTTTTGACAGATTTTGCATGTCTTACTTATGACAGGCTGAGCATCTCAGATATGCATGATCAGGACAGGCTGAGTCACAATGATAATTTTTTCACTTGGTAGGTGAGAGAAACACGAACAGTTTTAAAGAGAAACAAGTATCAGTGTACTCCTTTGCAATACAATTTTTCCACTGACGAAAATGTACTTTTACCTTCACATCTCCCCCTGATTTTGAGCAACTGCATTTATATTGATGCACTCTGGGCGATCTGCAAAAATTGTCCTATGCTGGTGCCGTGGGAAGGTTGGTGTATCCCCTGGGAATGTGCATGGGGAGTGCTGTGGTGGAGTAGGCAACGCCCTCTGGGGTGCCCCAGCACTCAGGCAGTGAGAAGGAAAGGGGACCAGCAAAACTGATGACACAGGCACTCATAGGGGGCCTTGCCCACACACACACAAAAAGAGGTTATACTGGGCTGGTTACAGGGAGACAAGGATATGCCAGCCAAGACTCCTGGCAAGGATGAACCATAGTGAGCTGTCATGATTAATAATAGAGTTTAATCTGACACTGTGAGGCATAAAATATATTCAGAGCCCACCATGCTACTGACACGTTGGAAACTCCTGGCGGAAATGTCTGCAGAATTGCCAGATAGCAGAGAATTGGGAGAGGCATAAACATTTCTGCACCCTGCTGCCCGCAATGCAGAGCTTGAAGGCTATGCTGATTTTGGACCCAGATTTTTGCATCTCCCAAGCATGTTGCCTGCAGGCACAAGGTGACAGACCTGTGCTCAGCAGCTTGCTGCACTGCTGCCTGTCATCGCTGGTCCTGTCGCAGAAGGAAAGCACCCAGGGCTGGAGGGGCTGAAGTTCATACACAGCTGATGCCCACTATGATATGAACTCTGTAAAACCCTTTTCATTTTGTTAGCTATTCTCTTTTCTCTTGACTTGGAGCATTTTAGAACCTTGCAACGTGTCTGACTCCAGAGCTTTTCTTCCAGCAATTGGCTTCATCTTAAACCCGCAAAAGCCACAAAGAAAGTAAGAAAGAACCTTTTTGTAAACCACTGATTGAATTGAAGTGCTTGATGTTCTAGATTAGTGAATCAGAAACTAGTTTTTGCACCCAAAAGATACCAATTTTGCTGCCTTTTACTTTCATAAAAAAAATGACCCTGTACACACAGGCAGGACCCAGAAGAAAGGAAAATTGTCTCAAAACCTTGTTGTGAAATCAGATGCAGAAAAGACTGGAGAATTTCTGTTAAATCTCTCTGAAACCGGTTTTATCAACACATTCCCAATTATCTGGCAGCAAGATATTTTCCTGTTGATATTACACTCCAAGTATATGCTTTATCACATGTGACACAGACTGATTAAACACATTTATTGTTCCGTTTACCCATTCCCGTCTTTATTTCTAATTGAATACTTTTCTATTCCCATTCTCCAAATAGACAGTTTGTGTTTGGGCCCATTACAGGTATCATAATCCCACCTTTCTGAAATGAAGTGCACATGAGCTCAGATAGTCTCTATATTAAGGTCTCCTGACCACAAATGCATACTGATTCTGGCAGTAAATGGTTTATCAGACTTTTTTGCTACTGCAATTTTTAAATCTAATTTACTTAATTAAAACTTTATTTAATTTAATTTCAATAAATTCATTTATTTGATTTTACTTATTTTACTTAATTTTGTGATGTGTAGCTCATTAGAATTTGAGTGGTGACAAACTTCTCTAAAAGCACTTAGACAGGTGTTTAAAGTAACCTTTGATGTCAGATGGAGAATTTTGGCAGTAGGTTGTACCACATTTCATTCTTAGTGAGAAGAATGAAGAAGAATTCTCATTACAGGTTATAGCTACATCCATACTGCATAAAATGGGATACAAAAGTGGAGAATCTGATGGGAAAAGAAAAGCTCTGGAAAAATCTCCCCCATGAGTTGTCTACACCTAGCTATAAATCTGTACAGCTGATGATTCTGGTAAGGAGTTTTTGTTTGGTTGGGCTTTTTGGGCTTGTTTGTGTCTTAAAAATATAACCATTAGTTAGTGCATAAAAAATTAATACTTTATATACCTTGTGATTCATTGTAAGTTACAAGAAAAACCAGACTCCTTTGACGTTGAAATAGTTGAGCACATAAACCCTCAGTACAGTGACTTCTTCTTACCTCAAAGATTAACAGTAGAACAGGCTTTTGTCTCCTCTGAAGTGCTTAGTGCTTACATGTATTTGTGATACTTTGAGTATGGAAAATCGGAAAATAGCCTTTCTTAATCTGCATTCCTGTGAAAGGCATGTGTATTTATGCTGAAGCCTCTTAGGGAAAAGATACTTTCCACACACAATCACGTTTTAAATCTGGATATATCCAAATATTTTTGTTTTTAACCATGATCAGATATTCAAGGCTACCTTAGAGAAAGAATATTGTGAATAATTCCAGTTCAGGGCAAGAAGAGTACAAATCAAGGTCTGAGCTCAAAGAAATTAAAGGTTTCATTTAATTCCTACATTGTTAATTTAATTTAAAATTGTTTCTTCTAATTTTAAACATACCTGAAACTGAATTACAACCCGGAGGATTTTTTACAAGGAGAAGATAAAAGTTTACAGTGAAAATTCCGGACAAGCATCTCTAAGATCCACTCACAGAGAAAGAACCGTATAAGTGGGAGGTGGGAAAGCAGGAGAACACAACTCTGAGCCATGCTTCTAGGATTTTCTCCATCTCAGATTTTTGTATCAGGGATGGTCCCTTGGAGAACTGCAAAAATTGGCTACTGATGGTGAAATTTATATGACTGCATAGAGGGGTTGCATGCTTCAGACCCACCGACCATAATAGAAATTAGACATTTAAATCCTTGAAATGCTTCTGAGAAATTGATACTGAAATGTGATCAAAGGTTACAAGATCAAATCCTTTGCAAGCACTGAGCAGGCACAGTTCTGATGTCCACCAGTAGCAATCTCATGAGTAAAATCCTGGTTACTGTTACTCACATCAGCAGTTCCCTCTCCATCACAACAAAGATCCTGCCACATCCGGGTGGAGACCAATGTGTGCTGCGTGCACCCTCTGCTTGGGCCTGATCCCACATTTCCCATTATGAGGGTTTTTTTGGCCAGAAAGGGTAAGTATGACATTCAGAGAGGCTTATCAAGCTCTGTGGGTGGCACCAAGGACTGAAACCTAAATCGCTGCCACACAGACAGGTTGAGAAAGGGAACAGCTCTCTGTAACCTTTTGAACTTTCTGAGAAAGTCAAGTATTGCCTCACAGCCTAATGTTTCTGTTTTTCCTCTTGGTATCTGTTTATATTCTTCTCTATGGAAAAAGCAAGATGTTTCAATCTAGAGGACTTTTTATATGTGCTTCTGCATTGCCCCAGTGCACAAATAAACTGTGTAGGTGCTTTGTGATCAGAATAATCTCACATGATCAGTCATACATTGTTCTCTTGTCAACAGCAGCCATCTAGGACCAGCCTTGTGTCCTGGACTGAATCCAGAATAAACAAGCACCCTGATGGAAATGCTCCATAAACACCCAGAATCTGGAGACATTCTTAACTTGCAGGATGCCAAGTTTTTTCTGGGAAGAAAAAAACCTCAAACTATTATATTTGACACAGGGCCATTTTTTTTTTTTTTCTGGAATATTTAGATGCAGAAAATTTCAAGGAAATGAATTTATACAGAAAGTTTGGGAGTTGTGCACAAGTGTTTAAAAACTATTTTTAAAGAAAACCCCACCATTCTTTTCTGTGTACTGGATAAGATATAAACTGTTCAGCTGGTAGTTGTACCCCAGGAAACTGATTTTTCATATGAAATTCGTATGCAGTTTAAAAAAAAAAAATAGCATTAATGCAATTGTGGGATTCCTACATTGCAGGTAAGGGTCTGATAGGATTTTAAAGAAGGTTGCTGCTTGTTGGGGTTATTTAGTGATTTTCAGGCTCCTAGTGGAGATGCTGAAGATCGTTCCCAGTATGTTATTACTTCTTTTAGATCCCCAGCCAGAGTTTTTAGGGCTGACTCAGGACCTCTGCAGGACATTTTTTGTTAAACTGAGGAGCAACACCAGAGCTGCATAGTGCATCACTGATAAACATACTATAATCTGCGTCTGAACCTGTAGATTAATGGTCCCCTGGAAAATAATGAAATATTTTATTAAAAAGATTTTAAGTACAAGGGCAAGGTGAAGCTGTAAAAACACCTGCATCCTTTGGTGCTGACCTAATGAAGACTCATCTTGACATTACAGGAATTAATATTTAACCCTTAATTTATTTTTCTTTCTGTAATACTGCACATAGCATTTCTTACAATCTTGGTGCTTCTACCAATGCTTTGCTCTAGATAGTGCCAGCATTTAGCAGCGTGGGTTCTTATCTGACAAAGGGATCTCTAACTACTCTCCAGTATTATCCCATTTACGGAAATTGCTGCTCCTCCATAAAATCAGTAGCAGGAATACTTCCTCTGAGAAAAACATTTCCATTCTCAAACTGCCCAAGGGAGGAATTAGAGCAAAAAGTATATACATCACAACAGGATGTACTCCAGTGTGTTACTGCTATTTCAGTATGCAGACCTTTATCTCCATTCCTGCCTTTCACTCCTCACTATTCATTATCTTTCCCCTTCCAATGAAGCTTCAAGGCATTTCCACACTCTCTATGCCGCTGGGAAAGAAGAAATGCTGGCAGAGAATTTGATTAGTGTGTGTAAGGGGGAATTCTCCTACTTTGGGTTATGCTCTCAGCAAGCTGTGTCACAACATCTGTATGTTATTATACTGCAAAGTCTGTAGTTCTACCCCTAAGAAAACCTCCCAGCTGTCCTTCAAATCTGCTGGTTTTTTATTAAAAATAATTGTTGAATCATTTGCATGTGTTACAAAGGGGCCGGGAGAGCACCAGCAGAGTAGCAGAGACAAACCAACGGATGTGAAGGGAAAGAAACAAGACCATTGCACCCTTCCCTTTTTTCTTTCTCTCCAGATCCTGTCTGGAGATGAAAAAGGAGCAGCCAGCACTATTATGATTGTATCAGATAATGGTCTGACAAAACATTGTGGGTTGAGGCATTTGTGGTGCCACACAAGTAGTGGCAAATTCTATGCAATATGGACAATTGCAAGTGTGAGCCATTTTGTCTTCTCCCTTTCCTCTGCCCACATAAATACATAACTGGATCAGGTACATGCACAAAGGTAAAAACATTTCTCAGAGGAAGGGTTTAAAGATGGGACTGTACAATTTCCTGATTTTAGATGACTGTGGTACTGCCAACGTTTGCTTTTTGCAGAAAATTAATATTTTTCTTTTTCAGTCTTGAGTTTGGAGGTGGGTAGGGGAAAATGCTTTAGAAAGTC
This sequence comes from Cettia cetti, assembly GCA_013401135.1. Classification (NCBI taxonomy): domain Eukaryota; kingdom Metazoa; phylum Chordata; class Aves; order Passeriformes; family Sylviidae; genus Cettia; species Cettia cetti. The sequence goes on along the minus strand of VZUI01038344.1, from coordinate 5,793 downwards.
TGGGGCTGGGTTTCCCTTGCTGCTTGCAATGACGGCTGGCAAGCGTGTCAGGGGCTGTGGTCTGGCAGGGATCTGCACGGCACCAGGTGCCAGCCTGGAGGCTGATGGCACATCACTGCAGCAGCCCGCGGGACAGAGCAGGAAACTCAGCCACTCCGTGTTCCCAGGCAGGCCATCGGTGGCAAGGCATATCTGGCACGAGCCACATGCAGATTAGGTGCAATAACAACCCAGAGCAGAACTGACTCCAAATGTTTTTAGGCTAGAGTGTGGTTTTTGTAAATAAGCAGGGTTGGAGCTTGGTGCTTTATATGCAGGTTTGGCTGGGCCTGAAATGCTTGTGTTTATAAATTGGAGGCAAATCAGAGAAAAGAAACACAGAATTCACAAGTAAGAAAGTTAGAAGGAAAGATGTATAACAATCATAGAACATTTAAGTTGGAAAATGCCTCTAAGATTATTGAGGCCAACTTTTAACCTAGTAATGCCAAGTCCACCACTAAACTGTGTCCTCAAGTGCCTCACCTATAGCTGAATTAAGTACCTCCAGGGATGGTGGCTCAACCTGTTACTGGAACTTGCTCCTCGTCTTTGGAAACCTGATCTAGTGCTTTATAACTCTTCTGGTGAAGAATTTTTTTGTTTATACTCTACTCTACTGTTGCAACTTAATGCCATTTCCTCTTTCAGACACGAGAGATCAAGGAAAGAATATGGCAGGCACATCCATTTTCTGGGATAAAGAGGGTAAGAGGAATGAATTCTCTGGGTTTCAAGGGGATTTTGAAAGCAAGAAAGAGTGGTGTTTTAGAAGTACAATTCTGTTCAAGAACTGAATAACTAGACACAAAAATTAAAGCATTCAAACTAGAAGTCAGTCCAAGTCCAGAGGTATCTCTTACATCTCTGGGATTCCCTGGGGAAGCCCTCTTTGCTCAAGTTGTTTAGGATGAAACCAGCATGGCCATTGGGGACATATATGTGGCAAGGGTGCCCTTGAGAAAGCAGGAATATCAGGGGTGACCTGTGCTTAAGTTGCTGCTGAAAGTTCAAGCAGGACTGCCCTGCCACTTCATGTGGTCAGCCACAGGGAAGCATTAGCCCCAAGAGTAAGGGAACCAAAGCCATCAGTACTGATCAGAGCAGCCTGGCTGGGCCCATCCCAGGCCATCTGGTTTCTGTGGAAAACTCCCTGGTGTCCATCACCCCATACCCCAAGCTCACTGAGCAAAGTCCTTATGTTCTAACTACTCAAAGGTGTTGGCACCTGGACTGTAGGATGAAAAACATTGTCCATCTTGCAGAGGTTGGTCTTCTATGTCTCTCATGGTTCTGTTTCCCCCATCTGAAAACAGTGATGAACCCAGTAATAAGTTAAGGGTGAGTGAAAGAATGAAATGAAAATAGTATCTTTGCCTTGAGCCTTGTCCCTCTTGTAAAAGAGTATTCATGCTAAAGGCTTATTAGATGCCAGATGTACCCAAGACTCTGATGTATGTTTATTTATAGTGACATAACATTAAGACAGCAGTGAACTGAATCAACAGGAAAATTTAAATATTATCTGAAAAGGAATAAAAAATGCCAGTGCAGTGATGTTGACAATTGACATGCCTGTAAACACTTACAGATTTAGAGGTGGTGTTTTTACTTCCATCAGACCACTTTCTTTGCTTTGTTTAGGGACTTTAACCCAGCAAACATACTATAGACTTTCCGGCATTTATGAATAATCAAGATAGTTAACAATATTATGTAACTTTTCATTAAAGTCCTCATACCGAACACTGATCCTTCAACAAAATTTATGGTCCAACGTACAAGCTCCGTGAAGACAGAGACAAAGTCCATGTTCTGACTTTTTGGGAGTTGCAATTGCCTGGTGGACTGCAGCTGCTCCCTTATCCCCCAGCTCTTTCAACTTTCCCAGCCTCCCACACAGACCACCCTCATTGTCCCAGCCTCTTTCAGCTCTTCCTTCTGGGTCCTTCCCCTACACGTCCTTGAGATGTCGTTCTGACATGATTCACACAGCTCATACACATGCAGGAGATGAAAGAAGGTTCCTGGAGACAAAGATAAGGAAAATAAAGTCTTCAAGCTATGCTTTTGGTTTTGCTATCTTGCTGTTTGGCTTGCTTTTGCATTGACTGACAAATACATCTATAAGGCATCAATATCTAAAATTTTATTATATATTTTCTATAAGCTTATAGCTATAGATAGAGATATAAAATAGAGATAACAATCTCTAACATTCCAGTCTCAGAGCCCTTTCTACCTAGCAGCATAACCCTATTTGTAGAAGTCATCCAGCAGAACGATACTACTTTAAATCTTTGTTTACATACACAGTTCTTCAGGGTGTGAGGACAGAGTGACAGCTGCCAAATTCTGAAGGGTCATCCAGTTTTATATCAGCTGAGGGATTAGCACAGAGCATCTTGCCTTTCTGGTGAAACTGAGATAGCCAGCAGACCAGAGTGTGCAGTCCTGAAAAAGGAACTTTTGAACATTAGAGCAGAGCAAGAGCTGGGTTGTTGAGAACTGGACCATACTGAGTGCCACCAAATACACCCATGACAACATCCTACCCTCTCTCCTCACGAGAAGGAGGTACAGAAACCCCCCAGGGCAGATGGAGAAAAATCAGTCCTGGAAGTCCTCTAATCTTAACAGAGGCTGGTCAAGTCTCAGATGTGAACAGACACAGCCCTTCTGTAAAGTATTTTTTATTAGAATATTTCATATTCTTGCTAGTGTTTAAAGATCCACCTCTTTTCTGAATCTTGAAAAATGTAAAACATTTGTGTTGGAAAACTATCCCTCTCCTAAAGCAAGCTTCCAGTATGCATAACTGCAACAAAAGACCCAGGAATGGTTCTTAAAAATAGGATCTCCTGGGATCTGATAAACCATTGAGCTCTCAGCTGCCTGGTAGGCAGTGTTTCACATAATTTCACTTCTTCACTTCACTTCACTTCACTTCACTTCACTTCACTTCACTTCACTTCACTTCACTTCACTTCACTTCACTTCACACAATTAATGTTAACCTAATTCACCACTATTTAACAGAAGTTAATTAACTTCAGCAAAATACATTGTGGGACCTCAATAATTTTTCATTCAATTCAATATGAATTTACTCATGTATTGATCTGGAGACTATCAGGGACTAATCTGTTTTATAATTTAACCAGACTACTAGCTTATGTTCATTAGTAATAAAAATACAGTTATCTATTTTTTTCTCTTTTTGCAGGGGATGAAAAAATAAATAAGCAAACAAATTCCACCCTTGAGATGTTTTCCTATCTGTTGCTTGTGCAAAGGAAAGGGGATCAGAGAAAGGGAGGAGAAGCAAGATAAAGGAGGGGAAGATTGTGGAGAGGAAGAACATTTAGCTCTAATTTGTAGGACTTACAGAACGACCTTATGTCAAAATTTCAAATGTAAGGCCAAATTTTTTTTTGGTGCTGCTTCATCAGCCTCTCTGATGTGCTGCCAGAAAGGGCTTTAGCCTAATGTTATATAGCAGGAAATGGGAAGCTTGTTCTTCCACAGAGAAATATGTGAAAGTAAAGGCTTACCCAAGAGCTGTAGTGGATAAAAGATAAAATGCCACAGGAGCAGCCCTGCCCTGCCTGTGTGTGTAGACCCTTGGCTGTTCCCCTGCAGCCCCAGCACCACTGGCTTGGGAAACTGCAGGTGTATGACTGAGCCCTCATCACAGCTGGGACAGACAGGGCTTTGCTGGCAGCTGGCAGTGCCCACAGCACTCAGAGAAGCTGGTTCTTCCCACAGGCCTTTTCCTCCCCCAGTCCAGCAGCAGCCACATCCTCTGCCTCTCCAGCCAGCTTGCGGAGAGGTCAGCAAGGACGTTCCCTCCATCTGTGCCTCTCCGGGTGTGGTGGGATGCACCGATGACTGGCAGCTGAGAAACATTCAGCAATAACCTTTGCTGCAAACAGGCACTGGGTTTGCCATTGTGCTCTGTGTGTTCTTTTAAAGGCCTTGAGTTTAAAGCTGTGTGTTAAGAAGCAGTGACAAACCACAGAACCTGACAAGTGGCAGACATGCTGGAAAAAATGGCACCACATTTTGTAGAAGTGTTGCAAAATTCAAAAATCTTTGGGCAGTACTGCTGAAAAAAATTCCATATTCCTAAAGGAATATGGAGTTACTTAGAGAACAATTTCTGTTTTACAGGATTTGGAATGAATTAAAAACAGAATGCCAAACCTGTACAAAGAGACAGCTCTTTAGACTTTCTTGGCTTTAAAGAGCAAAGGCATCCCCTCCCTGTTGGATTTCATAGGACTTTACTGAAAGGTTGCTAAGATAATAGTAGCAGTGAATTACTGTAAAGTCAAAATTATGTTGTTCACATGCCTGCCTCAGGCCCTGTGGTTTGCTTCACTTGTTCCAGCTTCTGAATAAAGAGTGCTACTTGCAAAAAGTGCTATTATTAACCACATTTCTCCCTGGTGCAATGACTTCTGCAATAAGAAGTGCCCCCTTGGCATATGACCTGAACAAATGTACATAAGCTTTATCTATAAACTTCCAGAGTCCTTTTTTATTAAGTTTTCATTAAACTAGATAACAACAAAAGAAACCATCACCAGCGGAATAAGCAAACTCTTCATCTAGTGCCAACAGAATTATTGCCAGGTCTTTTTACAGAAAAAAAGAATGAGATTCTTTGTTGAAATACAAACAAGGTTGCTTCTTAGATGTAGGCTGGCAAGTGGCAAATTAAAGAGTTCAAACCAAACCCCATTTTTGTAATAACAAACCTCAGAAGGATTCTGCCTCTTCTTTTGCCTCCCGTTTCAGCTTTGTTATAATTGTCTCTTAAATACTCCAATTTAGATTTAATATGACTATGGCTTTTCCAAATAATGTAGAATAAACAGCAGTACAAGTTGTTGTTGGGGTGGTTTTTTTGTTTTTTTTTTTTTTTTTTTTTTTTTTGTTTGTTTGTTTGTTGTTGGTGGTGGTGGTTTTTTGGTTTTTTTTTTCTTTTTGTTTTTGTGTACTGCCAGAACAATCATATACCCTGTGTATTATAAAATGCCCTCTTCATGGTTTTGGGCTATAATGTGCCAGTAATGATTAGTCACTCACTAAAATTGTAAGTGTTCAGTTTCTGAACTAGTGTGGGGAATATCCAGCTAGCTACTGACAAGGTCCAGTACATATTCAGGTGCCAGAATTCAATAAAACAGCATTGTTTGAGAATAAACATTGTCCGTCTGTAATATTTCCACATCGCTCTCTCTCTCTCTCCCTCTCTCTCTCTATTATATTACAAGCACAATAATTAAAATATGTAAGAGCACTTAATGCATAAAAATATACAAATCTTGCACATGAAACTTGATGAGCCTTCCAGAACTGTGAACTGCAGATATGGTCCTGGATGTAGGATTTGAGATCAAGATATGAAGTGTTTTCAGAGAGACATTGACTTTGAAAAACTATGAAAGATGGATTTGTCTCACGGCTGGTGAAAATGCTGTGGGAATAATGATGTGAGTCATGATCCTTCCTTGAAAGTCTAATTTCTGCAGGCTTGTAAATCAGATTGAATCTTCACTGACATTTTCTTCAGATCCTTCTCCCCTCTGGATCATCACAGGAGTGTGAAGACCCTTGGTAATAGAGGATAAAGGTTCTCCGTGTAAAGGCTTGCAAAACCAGATGAAAAATCTAACCAAGCTCACGTTGGAAAAAAAGAAAAGAAAAGAGAAGAGGAGAGGAGAGGAGAGGAGAGGAGAGGAGAGG
>VZUI01038342.1:0-15743 GCA_013401135.1 Cettia cetti | reverse complement strand
ATCGCCCAGGGGGGCCGTGGATCGCCCAGGGGGGCCGTGGATCGCCCAGGGGGGCCGTGGATTGCACTCCGTCGCTGGAGCTGTTCCAAAGCCTGGGGCGGTGCGGTGGCGGTCGTACGGCAGCAGGGGGCGCTCCCACGCCGCCCGGTCCGCGCGCTCCGCTTTCCATGGAGAATGGATAATCGATAATGGAAAATGGAAAATCGGTAATGGATAATGAGCCTCTACAGGCCTGTGCGCCTCCCAGGGTGGGGAACCAACTGGCATAAATGGGTCTGGGACTGGGTCGCCATCCGCAGTGGTCAGTCAGCAATACATACGGGGAAGTGGGAGTAGGGTGTAAAGTCACTACCATGCATCAATTTTATTGTCTTAATAAAAATTACTGTGAAAATTTCATTACTATATTAGGAATGGCTTCCAGGAGTAATTGGAATTAATTGCTGCTGAGCCTGCCAGTGTCAGTACATGCTTCAAATTTTCATTTACAGTTACAAGAAATCTAATTTTTAATTAAAAGATGGTGTTAATTCTGTGCCATCCCTAGTAGTCCTTTCCTGTTTGTCATTTTAGGCAAATGACAGAACTATTAATATACCAAAAAAGTTGCAGTGGTTTTAGCAGCTCATGGTGAGACACAAGGCTTGTTTGCCAATCAGTGTAAGTAAAACACATTATTTGAAAATAGATTTACTAGGGAATGTGCTTCTTAAAGTATTAGGCACAGTGAAAAATTAAGAATCTCTTTGTGTTTGCATCATTAAGAGGGCTAATGTGCTTGTCTATTAAAACAATTTTCAAAGCAGGCTCTTTTGCAGAAAAATGCCACATACCCATTCTGCCCTGTATGTCTTAATGAATTGAGTCTTTAACTTGAAAGTGTGTGCACTGACAAAGTAATATCAGAAGGATTTAAAAAATTACACAGAATTAATTAAGAAAAAAGGGGGAGCTTTATTGAAATTTATACTTTTCAGGAACTCCTGCATACTTACAGATTAGACTAGTGTTTTGGAGAACACCTTTTATTGTTCAATATTCAGTCTCCTCATCCCTTAACTTGATTATGAGAGCAGTCATTGAAAAATTCCAGAGTTTAGCAACTTTCTAACCTGACTTACATTTAATTTATAGTCCAGTATAATGATTAAATATTTTTTCCTTGGTCTTTCTGCTTACCAGTCTGTCTACATTTGTGGGATTGATTTGGTTTTATTGTGGAGTGGTATAATTTACATTAGTATTAATGGAATGTCTTCTGGATAATATCTCCAGTTTATTAAAGTATTTTGAATTACGATCCTGTTTTCCAGAATATTTTAATTTTCCTTCTACCTTAATGCATATTTTAAAAGGGTATTTTCTTTTTCTCTACCTGTCGCTAATTAAAAGTATTGAACAAAACTAGATCTATGCAAGAGATACTGTTTAAAAATACCATTGTCTTTTTTTTTCTTTTTGCCAGTAAACTGCTGAGAGCTTGTTTTTCAGATTTTCAGTGTTCTAGCAAATTTATGGTAGTAAATAACATTTTCTCTCTCCTCATCTCTAATGGTTTGTCAAAGTTCCCTCTACATGTTTCTTATACAGGTGTATTGATTTCTGAGCCTCTGTTTTGTCTCTCTTGTCCATTAGAATAACCTGTTGTGTATTTTCTTTTCTGCTAAGTTTCCTGCACTTCCTTATCCCTTAAATCAACTTTCCAAGAGACTTATCCTTCTCAGGTACCTGAGATTACTTAAACTGCTTTTGTGAAATCAATTTAATATGCTATTTTCTCCTTGTTTCATAACCTCCTCTCTTTTTAAGTTCTTCTGTTTCCATCCTTATATTCAGTTAATTCTCCCCATAACTACCATAGAACTTAATAATAGCCTCTATAGGGGGCATTTATTACTCCAGAAACCTGTAGAGAAACATGGTTAATTAATCCTCCTGAAGCTTCTTGTCCCATTCTGTTACTCATATGCCTCCATACTTCAGCAGAACCTTCTTAAACACTTCCCTGCGTTACGTGGTCTCTCAGGTTGCTGTTTTGGGATGTTACCTATTGTTTCTTTTTTTTTTCCTCACCCAGACTTACATAGAAGTTTTTCTTTTACCTTTTTCTGAAATTTTAAATGCATTTGTATATATTGTCTTCCAGATTATTTACAGTGTTGTTTTGTGTTTTTTTTTTCTAGTGGAAATATTGCTATTTCCATCAGCAACTTGTAAAAGCCTTGTAATAGGTCAGCACATTTTCTTATTTTTGTAATGAGATATTAAATAAACCACTATGACAAATTTTTAACCTAAAAGCAGCAAATCCCTAGAAAGATCCACATTTCATCTTTAATTCCTCAAATCTTGAGCTATTGGTAAATATTTCCAGCCATAGCTGTCTTAATTCCACTACTGTCAATATCTTTGATTGAATTAATTGTTTAGTATTTTAAGATGTTCTTGAACTTCGCTCCCCTTTCCTAGGAAACCATACTTGTAAAGACTGCTTCTGATCTCTATCTTACAGATTATTACCCTCCAAACCATAAATACAAAATGGCAAAATGCATTATATCCTACATACTGACATAGAGCAGATCACTAGGAAATATGCACTAAGAAATCCAGTCCCTGTACGATTTATGTTTGACTTACTGAGATCAGATATGCTGTTTTGGCATTTATGTATTTAAATGAGAAATAAAATAGAGAAGAAAGTTAGCATGCAAAGACTTTCTCCTGTTATCAACTGACACAAGAAATAACTGGAAAATAAAATAACTCTGAAGAAAGTTTTTACCAGAGTTGCCCAGAGAACTAGAACATGATGGTTTTCATCTTGTTTTTCAGACACTTGCATTGGATTTTCTTTGCATATAATAAAAATACTCTGTGTGACATGATCAGAAGACTGAATGATCAGCAGTCATGCCCAGGCAGAAAGGACCAGGAATATTTTTTTTTTTCTTTTTCTGATTTTTAACCCAAAATTCCTGTTTCTGATTCTTATCTGATCTAGCATAGATTTTTCACTCGTCATATTCACAAATATTGAAACCAGATACCTTCTCAAATGTTCAAATCATTACATTTCCAAAACAGATTGTGTTTTAAGATGGCTTATTTCTTTTCTCACTATGAATTTGGTGAGAGATGATGAGGACAAGAAAACTTTTAAGAGGAAGATGATGGTGTGACAAGATTTTGGAGGAACTAAGTCAAACTCCACTTGGAACAAAATATGGTGGTTTTATTTTGAAGGAAGAAACGCTCAAATTAGCCAAACCTCTCCTGTTTCTTTTAAAGATATCTCCCTGCTGAGGAAATTGATGGAGGCTCCATTGTTGTGTACAGAGGAATTGTGGCATTGTGTCCCTGGTTTGTGTAAAGCATGTGTGCAGGCAATGCCATATTCAGGCTAGGTTATTGTAGTTACTCTATGCTCAGACAGAAGGATCAAAGTGCAACAGTGCTTTCTTAAATTCAAATATAATTTTACTCTAATTACTTAATTGGATTCCATTCTACATTTTTCTTGGTGTTTTTTATGTTTGTCTGGTTTGTGTTTTGTTTTGGTTTTTATTATGACCAGATATCAAAATCCAGATATTTTGGTTGCCTGGTTTTCTTTCTTTCATGATGGCTGCTCTGACATTTTAAACTTCAAAAATATACAGGAATTCTGTTCAAAGTAAATTCAGGTATGAGGGTTGACATATAGAAAAATCCTCCTGCTGGATAAGTTTTAGGTTCATCTAAGGTAATTTTTTTCTTTTTTTACCTTTTAATTTTAGAGAAACAGCAAGCCAAGCTCTGTAATCCTTGGGGCTACAGATACTAATGTTGGCCAGCTCTTTAAACATTTTGTGATTACTAAATAACATATTTGTCATTACAGCCCATTTATTAATTCCTTTTGACTTGCATCACTTTTTTTGTAGGTTTTGTGTCCAGCAATCTGCATATCAGTTAACAGCAAAAGGTCTTGACTGGAAGTGTTCCTTAAGAAGGAATTTTAATAAAATGGTTGTTCAAAGAGGGAATGATTCTTTTATCTCAAGTTAGTTTCACCTTGAGCAACTTTCTTCTCTTACTCCACTTTTTGCTTCTTTATAGCTATTTTCTGGCGTTGAGTTTTGTTGTGGTTTCTTTTTTGTCTGTTTATACTTCATCTGCCAAAGGAGTGTGTGGCACCGATTTTTCTTTGCTTGTTTATAGTTTGCCTCTTGGTGCACTTTATGTATGTTATTTGTATTATGTAAACCTTTTAAATACAGTGTTTAGAGGCCAGCATTGGGGATAATTTCTTTTTTCTGGAAAATGGATATAGCTTGCTTTCTGAAAAGAGTTTGGTTATGTTTTTGTTTTATCTGTGCCTTTGTAGAGAGTACTGCACATACTTCATTATCTAATATCTTTGGGGGTTTGTGCAGTTATCACCTCAACACAAATGTATAACTATTTTTACTTTTTTCTTAGCATTGCAACACATTTTTTTAACTTATTTCTAGAATAAAGTCCATAGAGAAATAATACCAATTTTGGAAACTAACTGGATTTGCACAACTGAGACTATTAAATGTCAGTTGTTATATTTTTCTTCATCAATGCAACTGCAGTTTGTATGATTTAAACACTTAACAGTAAAACAGCTGAAGATAGTAATAATACCATATCCATGCAAATATTATCAACTCTAAGAAAATTGAAGAGATTATTAAAAAGAAACCTACTGTAGAATTGATGGGAAGAAGTAATAGAATCATTTAGGTTGGAAAAGGTCTCCAGGTTCATTGAGTTCAGCTGTTGATCTGATCCTGCCAAATCCATTGTGTCCCTAAACATGACATCTACAAGTCTTTTAAATACCTCCAGAGATGGTGACTCACCCACTTCCCTGAGCAGCTTGTGCCAGTGCTTGACAGCCTTCACAGAGAAGAATTTTTTCCTAATATCCAATCTAAACTTCCCTGGTGCAACTTGAGGCCATTTCCTCTTGTCTTGTTGCTCATTACTGCTTCCCTGTGGTCCTGCTGGCCAGTCTGTTGCTGGTACAGGCCAGGATCCCATTGTCCTTCTTGACCACCCAGGCACACTCTGCCTCAAGTTCAGCTGCTGTTGACCAACACCTCCAGATCCTGTTGCTCTTGGCCACTTTCCAGCCACTCTGTCCCCAGCCTGTAGCACTGCAGGGGTTGTTGTGACCCAGGGGCAGGGCCTGGCACCTGGCCTTGTTGAACCTCATACAATCGGGTTCAGCATCAGTCCAGCCTGTCCAGTTCCCTCTGCAGAGCCCTCCTGCCCTCCAGCAGATCAACACTCCTGCCCTACTTGGTGTCGTGTGTGAACTGAATGAGTGAGTGTGCAATCAATCACAGAATCATATAGATTGGAAAAGAGCTCCAAGATTATCGAGTCCAACCTTTGATTGAACACCATCATGCTAACTAGGGCATGGCACTAAGTGCCATGTCCTGTTGTTTCTTGAACATTTCTGGGGTGGTGACTCCACCACCTCCCTGCCCAGTCTGTTCCTGTATTTAACCACTCTTTCCATGAAGAAGTCCTTCCTGGTGTCCAACCTGAGCCTCCACTGCTGCAGCTTGAGGCCATTTCCTCTTGTTCTATCGCCAGTTGCCTGGGAGAAGGAACCACCCCCACCAGCCTCCTGTCAGGCGGTTGTAGAGATGGATTAGGCCTCCCCGGAGCCTCCTTTTCTCCAGGCCAAACACCCCCAGCTCCCTCAGCTGCTCCTCATCAGGCTTGTGCCCCAGAGCCTTCCCCAGCACCATTGCTCTTCCCTGGACATGCTCTAGCACTTCAATGCCTTTCTAGTAGTGAGGGGCTCAGAACTTGAAGTGTGGCCTCAAGACTACAAATCCCGTTGTCCAGATCGCTGGTAAATACATTAACTGGGACTGGCCCCAGTACTGAGCCCTGGGGAACACCGCTGGTGTCCAGCCACCATTTGGCTCTAACTCCATTCACCGCTTCAGTTTTTTACCCTGTGCATGCAATTTTCCAAGATAATTTTTTGTATCTTGCACTTCTGCTGTTTCCTTACAAGCACTTCAACAAACTGTATGAGTGAATATCACAGTGATTGGAATAATGCTTTTGATCTGAGAGGTCTTGAGTTTGTTCAGATGCTGGTATATTTTTGAAACTACAAATAATTATTCATGCAGTAAGGTCGGTTCCAGTGCTTTAATGATGCTGGTGTGCTTAGTACATTTCCCTCAGACTGTGGACTGGATGCCTCATGTCTCAACACACTTAGGTGTGCCATTAGAAGTTACCATTCTGAATCATCCATTGCCATTCCTGAGCTTGAGAGACTCTGTTTCTCCTGAAACTCCCAGTGGAACTGCTCATGAGAACAATCACAGCCCTGCTTTCATTAGGATGATCTAAATGAAGTTAAGCAGTAGGTATTTGCTGATCCAGCTCATTTTGACAAAAGCCTTTCAGACCATGTTTATGTGAGTAGGCAGGTTTAAGAAATATTATCTGGCAAAGGAGCACTGATGAGTTGCAAAGGCTTGAGCTGGTGAATGTGTCCTTTTTCACTAACACAAGGTTTTAAAGCTTTGTCTCTCTGTTACATCTTCAGTGTACTGCAGTGCTGCTGGTGGTGTTGAATTAGTACTGATTAAATCAGTCCTGTAAGAGAAGAAATCAGTCAGCACTTCTCTAGCAATTTGTATAGTACTGTAGCTATTACTTGAAAGTGGTGCAAAACTCCACACTTGAAAATTGTGTAGTTGCTTAAAAACAGTGTGTAAACCAAGATTTTAAATAAGGGTTGAATAGCATGATGTTCAGTGTTCAGTTAGTAATATTCAGTTTGGGAACACTTACTAAATTTTCACAAGTAGATTTAAGTATACAATAAATATATTTCAGTATGCTTTCAGTATAGTATGTAAAATCTATGGCATATTTGAAGGGTGGAATTCTGATTTGTTCTGGGGAATAGTATTTTATATATCACAATTCAAAAATAAACTGATTGCTTTAGTGGAGTAGAAGGAATTTATTTTCTAATATCTCTAGAATGCTGGAAATAAATCAGTGACGTTTTAGCATCACAGTTATTTGTTGGAAAACCAACCTGTGATATTTTGTTCAAAGCTCAAGTTTTAGAACATGCTACTGGATAATGGTAAATAAAATGCTAAATGTGCCTTCCTGTTCATTACTAGGTTATGGTTTATTTATGTCTGTACTACTAATTAAATGTTGAGCATCAAAAATTAGTCAATGAGTTTTAAAATGTCAACAATAGCGTAAAAACTATTTTTGTATGCTTATGTAATATCTTAGGGTAAGCTTTAATGGTTTGGAAAACAGTAGGGAAAAATAAAATGCAAACATCATTGTCAACATGTCATCATTTTTAAAGCATAGTTAAAAGTTGGAATTTTAAGGAATTTAGATTCTAAAGAGAAGCTGCTACCCTTTAGTGTTGCAGAATCAGCAATATTTGTAAATATGCGTTGAGTCTTAGTTCAACATTTAAACTGATTTTACAGTAAGTAAAATAAAATGCTTTCTGGTTTAATGAAATGGAATTTTATGCTCCTACTTAAACCTTTATGATTTGCTTCTGTATGTCAGCTGTTATTTGCATTTCTCTTGCAACCACAGTGTGTGTGTGTGTGTGTGTGTGTATATATATATATATATATATATATGGATCCACTCAGAATGTGTGCCATTAGTTACTTTGAAATCTCATTAAAATTATCCTGGAGGTGACTTTTTAGTTCCTGAGGTTTGGAATATGTTATTAGAGTTTTTGAGGAAAGACAGTTTGAAAGAGCCAAGCACTGGGAAGCAGCAGGCTATGCAGAATAAAATAAATCAGTTTGAGGCAAACACTTGCATTTATTAGCACTTCCTTTAAGGTGAAGGTTGGCCTTTTCATTTGAAATTGAAAACTTAGAGTTGAGTTATGAGTTACACTTGAAAGTTTCTTGGAACCATATGTTGCTTTTAGTTTTGTTTTTTAGGAAAACATAAAAAAATTATATAAAAAATTGTTAAAATATGTTTAGCAGCTGCCTGAACCATATTTTCTGGATGTTGATGTTGAATATGACTATTTTTGGGGTTGATGTGCTTTGACAATAGATGGTGTCAAACCAGAGCCTTCAGGATCACTGGAAAATGCCACCTGCTTGAACACATGTGTGTATAAGTTTGTGGTAGGCTTCTGTTCCATACTTGTGACCTGAATAGCTGGATCAGTTTCTACACAGGGATTGAAGGAGAGGGAATAAAGTGAAAAACAAACTAAGAAATGTAACAAAAGTTCCGGAAAAACATTCAAAAATCTCCCAAGCTGGGATGTGCTGTACTTGTTTAAGAAGGATCAGAGGCAGAGCTTGGGCACATGACCTCAAGCTACTCAATGCAAATGAGGGAGCGTATCCTCAGGTTTTTGGCACAAAGAGTTCCTCACTGTTCGAGGCATGCTATCAGTTAAAGCAGTTCTGGATGCAGTGCAAGCTTTGGCAGCAGAAGAAATGCTTGGGTACTCTCTGAAGATTGAAGGCGATGAGGTAAGATATGGCTTAAAAAGAGTTGAAAGTGAAGAATCCAAGCTGAGTCAGTAGTTTTGATTGTGATAGTATTACATAATATAATTGGGTTTTTCAAGGTTATGAAAAGCAAAATAAATGTGCGCACTTTATCATGTTTCTCCTAGCTAATGCTGATAAAATGTATTATACCAGTGTGATGAAAATATTAAATTATTGAAGATATAAGTTTTAACACCGTATAAAATCTATTTTGCTCTGTTTGCATGTTTTTCCCCTGTCTAGGCTAATCAGAAAGTCAAACTAAGTTTATAAGGTGCTGATCTTATTCTTAAAGTAAAAGTGTAAATATTTTTTCCTGCATGTAATGAATATACCTTTATGAATAATGGAAAATATTCCTTTGTGTTTCAATTTTGTATATGTAAGATGTTGCTAATTACGAAGGGCTTGACAGTCTGCTCACTGGATTTGTTCTGGACAAAAAATTTTGAAATATTTAATGCAAAACAAAGCCACTTATTTAACAAAGTCCTTGCTTGCATGAAACTGCATCTTCTGAACAGATTATTGATTACATTTTTATCATTTTATGGTATGACTGTAGCTGCTTTGAAATCCCCAAGCTTCCCATTACTTTCCTAGGTTTTCCTGATGTATCCTTTATATGCACATAGAAATTAGAGTTGATGATACTTTTCCTACTGTAGTGCTTGTGGGAAAGCTCGAAAAAAGCTTTGTCTCTTCATGTGGAGTATTAGCCATGTACATGCTTAGAATAATTTTTCGTGGTCTGATTTCTTAAGTGGGAGAAGAGTTAAACTGAATCACAGATGAACATCAGATGTGAGCCCCAAGAGCCCTGGTTTAGAGTAGTGAGAATATTTCTCTTTGAGGCAAAAATCAGTTTTCAATCTGTGTTTTAAATCTAAAAGTACATTTGTCTACATCCCTCCAGGCAGATCTCCTTATCCTGATATGCGCTTTTCATGGTTTAATTTTTCTGTCTTCTGAGAAAAAGTATAAGTTTGACCAAGAAAGCTCTACTTTTACACAGTTTTAGAGTAGCTTATCTTCCTAAAGACTACTGCCAAAAAACCTTTCTTCATATCTCTTTCCTTTTTATCTTCCACAGAGACTGCTTTTTTGAGAACTGGTCACTTTGCCTTTTGGGACTTGTTCGTATCTTGAAAATGCAAAAAATTCCAAGATGATAAAAGATAGGAAAACGAATTAAAAGACAGAGTTCAAACCTCCCCTTTTTACTCACTTTTTTTTTTAATCTATACATACACTTTTAAAAGCTAAAAAGGTTTTAGCTGTCCTTTTTGATAGAATTTTACAGTAATATTTTATAAAATCTTACTAACTAGAAACAAATAGCTTTTTTTTCCTTATAGTGAATTATTTTCTTAAAATAACATGGTTTTTTTGCTGAAGAACAAGTGTTAAGATGTCACTTTTTACTTTGAAATGGTATTCAATAATCTGGAGTCCAGCAATTTAGAGAATTAACAAATAGAGATATAGCTCTGAGTTTATTTCTCTTGCTAAGTAGATAAACTCATAAATATCTGTTTATACACTGGGATGTTATCCTGATGTTTAAATTCCAATTTGTTGAACAGAATTATTTCTGTATCTATCTGAGGTATTCCTCTTTCTGCATACACAAAATTGACCATCAAAATGTTTCTCATTGTCCAGAACTTGCCAAAATGTTGACTATATGATGCAGACTGTGTCAAGCTCTTAGCTGTAGTATTCTGAGTTTACATGTATAACTGTTTATGATTTTGTTGCATTTACTAGGTTTGCTGGGATGGGTAATCTTCTTAAGGTCCTTACCAGGGAAATTGAAAACTATCCACATTTTTTCCTGGATTTTGAAAGTAAGTTCAAACAATTACAAGATAATGAGAGAATCTTTTCCCTGACTTAGGAGGAAACTGAGGGAAAGCTTTTAAAATCTGATTGCTTACAATGTGTATTTTCCAGCACAATCAATCTGTCCAAGTCCTTGTCTCTAAAATAATTCGTTCACTCAGGACTCCTTTTCTCTTCCTTTTCTATTTTTCAGGAACCAAATGGGAAATCTTTTAAAAGTTCTCACTTGCACAGAGCTTGATCAGGGGCCAAATTTTTTCCTTGACTTTGAAAGTGAGCAAAGCTTCTTGCCTGGCTTGCCTTCTTTGCTTATTATTTCCTAATAAACTGCATGTGCTTATGCATCATAAAGCAATTCAAAAGGGATTTGCAAACAAATGAAATTACACTTCTGTAGAATATTGCTTTCTGATATTTATAAAACCGTACAAAATTACTTCATTCTGAGCAGAGAAAGGGGCAGAGAGGTAGATATGCAAGTAAAACCTTACCTTGAGTTAAATTCAAAACATTTATGAGCCATTGTTAAATATGAATGAACTCAACCTCAACTTTTTTTAACAAATCAGGGTTAACAAAAATGATGATTCTTCCTTGAATGGAAATACATGTTGGAAATAAAAAGATGGAAAAAAAAACCAAAACCAGTGTAGGTGGAACTATTTTTGCTTGGTTCGGTGATGATTTAGCTGGGTTTATAGTCTCTAAAAAGTAATGAAATGGTCAAAGTGTATGTGCTTGATTGCATCTCTCTTAATTGCATGATTATCAGTTGCAGAACAGTGTTTCTCATTCCAGTTGTCTTGTCACACCTATATTTAATTCAAAGCTGTTTTCACTTTTGCTGACTACAGTTTCCCTGCATGTACTTCTAGACACTGTCACCAAATCCTTTAATATGGGTTTAATCTGTCTTCACTACATACATGAAATGCATTTTATTTGAAACATTGACAGTGTGTGACATTTTCTCTCTTAATACCTCTATTCTAAAAAAAAATAAGCCAACCAAAAAGTTTTGAGGAAGGGCAGTGTTTTTAAAATACTTTCCTTTTATAGCATGGTTTATAAGAGTATTTCAGGTGATTAGCATATATTTTGTCATCTTGAAATAGTTTTGTTCTTTAATCATTTATTCCTGAATTATTTTCTGAAAGAAGTAGCTGACATGCTATGAGCATGTATGTCTCTGTACACTCAGAACACTGCTTCAAAAACTCATTTAAATACATATTTAAATCTGATGAAATTGTTCAAACATGCTTTCTGAGATGAGAGCTAGCATGTGTGACTGGAACTGTGCACATACCTTAATCTTCTCATCTAGAACTTAATTACCTCATTATGAAAAATCAGTTTTAAATTATGAAAAAAAAGGTTAATTGGTTAGTTTAGGTTTAGGAGAAGACATGTATCCCTTCTTCTCAGTCTTTATAATTTGAAAACTTTACTGTCATCCCAGGATGTCAAACCTCTATCCAAACCACTACTTAATTTTTTTTTACCAAACTTTTGAGGGCCTTGGCAGTTCTCTGTGGCTTTGCTGAGCTACTGTGAAAGCTTTCAGCTGCTTTGAGCTTACAAGTTTAATCAGCCCCATTGTGTTCTTGTTGGCAAGAAAGCGTTCCTGACCCAGGCTGCAGGCTTAGCAGGAAACAGGTGCTCTGGCAGTGGGGAGCCTTGGGAGAGGTGGTGGTGCGAGAGGGAAATACTGAATTTGTTGCCTTGGCAGTGAAGGTTGTTTTTCTTTCCAAAAGCACATGGCCAAGAACTGAATGAAGTACCCTCTCCCACAGGAGGTGCCAGTGGTTAGGGCACACAAGTCAGGCACACCTACCTGGAGAGGAACAAAACTATCTCCAAATTTCAGGGAATTTCAGGCTTGTAAGTGAAAGTTTCAAAGTTTTTCTCACCAAATACAGTCCCAGAGGTTTTTAGTGGCACAAAATCTGAATTGGCTCAAAGGGATGTGACTAAAAAAAGGGCTGTGGTTTTGTGCTTTTGTCTCCTGTAGTTTGCCATCATACAGTGGGAAAGGACACTCTGAGTGAGTGAACATATCTCAGGATCTGGTGTGGGCTTGCTGGACGTGTGGCTTTCTGTGGCCTGAGCCATCAGTTCAAGCTCATGGGTGAACACGGTCACTACAGTTGGCCATTTGGAGGATGATGGGTGTGCTGAGCTGATGTGTTTACTGTATTCATTATTTGTATCAGCATCTTGCTTTTTAGTTTCTGTGGGCTTTTTCATTAGCCAGCTCCAAAATAGAAAAGAAAAAGAAAGTTTGACATCATCTCTTTTCGCCTACTTTCATGCAGGTGTCCACACTGTCAGTTGCTATTTTTTTTGACACCTAATATTATTCTTCAATCCAAACTGGAAACCAAGTTTTGTACCTCAATGGTCATACTTGAAAAAACTTGAATCCAGTGTTAATTTCAGTTAATGCTGTATAGCAAAAGCAGTTCTGTTTGCTCCCCAGTACTCATTTTAGAGTTGAGCAGTTACTCTGGGTCTGTGTGGAGGATAACATTCTCCATGCAGGTGGAAAGGCCTTTTCTTTGAAGGGTATTGCAGACTTAATGCATTCAGCCTAATTTTTCTTTTTTAAGGTCTACTGAAAGGTTTAAATAAAGAAAAATAATTTCATCCTTCTTAAAAAGTGCACCATATTGCTGTTTTTCACTTGGATCTTGATGGGAGTATTTTTAATCAAGCTGCTACCTCTTAGGTTTGATTATATACCACTTACTTTACCTTAATTCCTTCTTACTGCTCAGCTTAAAAATAATGTTAGGAAAAGTGAATGCCTGGCAAGTCTTGAGAGTCGCAAGTCTTGAGTGTCCGTGAATTTCAGAATTTCACAGTGAATTCTTTTGAAATGGATTTCATCAGTTCAAAAGCTGTTTTGTACTTTAAATGTTGACCTTATTTAAACTAGTTGTAAATAAATGAATTCTGGGTATTTGAACTCCTTCTATATCATCTTAAAATTGCTCCTTTTTTTGCAGAAAATCTATTGTCAAATCACTGCTGCCTTTTTCAGTCAAAGTAAACAAATAATTCCACATGAATTCTTGGAAATAACTTGAAAGTTGATGCAACAATTTATTTTTAATCTAAAAGACTAAAGCATATAGATTATTCAGAGATGTCCTTAAGTGACACCTGCAGTCCCATCCTCTCATCAAATGCTTTTTATAAGACCTTTCTAACCTTAATGTGAGCAGGCTCTTTTTTTTTTTTTTAATGTTAGCTAGGTGGTTTTCACTTGATCCTAGTTAAATCCCTCTCATCCCTCAAAGAATCTTATTTTCTAGGATTTCCCCACATCCCCAGAAAGATTCATGAAATTTTCAGTTATTCATGTACGATTAAAAGGGTTTATTATTAGAACTTGTCTGGCAGCAGAGCAACTGCCTACTTTTCACATAATAGGCTATTAATTAATACCCTTGTTGCACAGGCAGCAAGGCTGGGGATATAATCTGGGTCCAGCCTGCAGGAGGTTGCACTGAATTCCCGAGCTGTGGAGTGCCCTGGGCCAGAAACTGCAGCTCAGTCAGAAAGGTGCTGTGTGTCCATCCCCCACCCACCACAGAGCTGAAGCTGGGCACTAATCTCCCTGGCACAGCACCCTGCCTGGAGCCAGTATTAACAATTTAGTGAGCTTCACTTTATTCTAGCTAGTTTAGAAAGAATGAAATTAAAAAATCCCATGTAGCCTGAATAGGGTACTGTTTCTGTTTAATATACTGGGGGTTCTTTAATGTATGGAGTGTAGTAAGCTTTGGTACCCTCTAAAGTGCTACTCACTGTAGTTATAATGCCTCTGCTCATTTCTGAGTTTTTATTTTAATTTTGTCCCAGATTGGCATGGAAAAAAATCATTGTCATGGTAACAAAACTGAAATAGGACTTCAGCATTATGCAGTTAAATGTGTGTACTGCTCTCTAACATGCTGGCTGATGGAATTATTTGCCACATTCAGCAGTGGTGCATGACAAGATAAGCTGAAAGCAGAGCCCATGAAAGCTCTTGTTTAGCTCACTTTCTTTTGCTATGCTGTTGAGGCCAGAAGGGCATGGTATTTTTATGACAAATAGGATTCTACATTCACTGAAATGGAAGAACTAACCAGCCTCAATGGGAATCTTCTTAGCCACCTAAGGGTGGAAAAAAGTTCTCAGCTTTTGGTCTGCTTTTCAGATTCAGAAAGGGTGTGTGAGTTGGAAGTGCTTCTTCTAGTACTCTTCTTAGTACTCTTCTTAGTACTGTTCTTTCTTCATTAAAATTAATTAATGAGATATTGTTACATTTAATTTGGTATTGGTAAAGGCATCACATCCTTTCTATATTTAGTCTTGTCCTATGAGTACTAATATTTTACCTACCTAGAAGTTTCTGTGTTTTCTTTTTAATGCACATTTGGTGAAGGATGTAGATGCCTTACATGTTAGGAAGGTTTTCTGAAAAAAATGACAGATATTATGCTAAGAAAATAATTATGGCCCCACTTTCATGCCCCACCATTCACCTGAAATGCTTAATGCCTCCACAAATGAACTGTTGTGCATCCAGGTTTCCTCATGTTCTTTGCGAAGTCTGAAGTTCCATCCAGAACATGGCATAGACCATGTGTAAGTGTGAAAGAGAGCATGTGTTCATTCCAATGGAATGGATGAATTACCATGTCCTGGTTATTTCTGGTGGAGCCTGTGGAAGTGCATTTCTCTCCAGGGCTAAAATTTTCAAATTTTGCTGGTAGAATCTGTATATGGGAGATTCAAGCCTCATCTGACTCTTGCATCAATTTGATACAGGATTCATATAGTTGTTTGGTTTAGGGTTCGCATTAGAAACATTTGTCCAAAGGGAGGCGAAATAGTTCTCTATTTTGTCTTGTTAAAGACAGAATGTGCTGATTGCTAATCATGAGTATTCTAAAAACTCACCCTTGAAATGCAGTGAGTCTATTATGGTAACTTGTTACTGAGAGGGCTTGCATTCACCATGGGTTAGTCAGCAGAAGTGTTTTCATTTATAAATGGGCTCAGGTTCCTGAATCACATGCTGCTTCTCTGGTGGTGTGGGGATAAGAGGTGAGCATGGCCAACCAGTGATCCCGCGCTGTGATTCAGGACTGGCCTTTTTTACTTCAGAGCAGAGGAACAAGCCTTGGTTTCATTGGAATAGCAAGCCAGTTTTAAAAGTCTGTCATGAAGTCTCAATTCCTTTTAGTTGTTGTTGCTATTATTATTATTATTATTATTATTATTATTATTATTATTATTATTATTATTATTATTATTATTATTATTATT
>VZUI01038338.1:0-59951 GCA_013401135.1 Cettia cetti | reverse complement strand
TAGCTATAATTGTTATTGTTTGTTTGCATTGTTAGAAATACTAGTAAAGAACTGTTTTCCCTATCCCGTAACTCTGCCTGAAAGCCCCTTTAATTTCTTAAATTATAATAATTCGGAGGGAGGGGATTTGGATTCCACATTTCCTAAGGAGGTCCTGCCCCTCCTTAGCAGATACCTGTCTTTCAAACCGAGACAATACCATACACCTATTCTGAAGTAGTGCAGGCAACTCATGGACTCTTGCCTTAGTGGATAGAGGCACAGTATTCCTTCTGGTAGTTTAAAGACAACAGAAAATGCATAGGACTGTTTCACACTGACTGAACTTGTTCAGATGGGTTTCACATCTTGGGCATTGCATCCAAGGCTGTGAACACATGCTCTTAATTTTTTTTTTTTTTTTTTTTTTTAGTAGGCAACATGAATGCATAGAAATTTAACTGGGAAAAATAAAAATACACCCTGATACTCCTGCCTAATTTACCATGTCAAACAGGATACATTGCTCCAGACAGCCCAGTAAATTATAGGTGCAAATTTTGAAGTGTATCCTTGCCCCTGCTGGCTAAATACCTGTTGTTTATGACAACAGTCAATGGCTTCTTCCAAGGAACTCCACTGCCAGATAAAAAGTGAATAATGTGTCCAGGCCCCAAGAAACCAATAGCTGATCCTTGATGTCTTTTAGGATGTTTTATCTTCACTCTCTCAGGTTCCCCCTCTAAGTAACTGAGGAAATAGCAGACAGCAGCATCCCTCATTCCCTTTTTTCTCTTCCCTTCCCCTCTTCCCACTCCTGCCCCCCTTGCAAAACTCATGTAATATGAGCTTTGGTTTTGGTTCTCTTTAAAGAACATGGAAGACTATGAAGATCACTCGGATTTTAGAGTTTGCTTGACACGAAAAACACTCAAAATATACGAAGGTAACTGGCACTGTGGTTATATCCACATTTACAAAGTAGGGTGAACCAGTAGAAATGGGTCTGTAGAAGCAAACATCTGATGAAGGTCTTGACTTCTGATGAGGCCCCCATCTGATGAGGGGCTTGACTTAACACAGTTTCAGTCTGACAATCCAAATGCCTTTGATTTGCTGTAGTGCATCTTAGAGCTTAGTTTCGTCAGGACAGAATCAAGTTCATGTGGCTGTATGATGGCAGTCTCATGGTGGGGTAGGGACAGTTAGAAGGGTCGGTACAAAGCACCTTTCCGACCTGAAATAAAGCACTGATGCCTTCTGGTTTTGAGCAGTTTGTAGGGGTTGGAGATCCAGACATCCCTAATGGCTTAGATTTGTGTCTACATTTGCATAGATTTTGTGAGCCTGCGGTCCTGTTAAGAGAAGGAATGTTCCTGGCCTTGTGGGTATGACCTTCAAGATGTAAACTGATCTATAACTACGTTTTGAATTAGCAGTCAGACTGGAACAAGAGAACCAAAGAAACTATGAGCTTTTCCCAGTCTGCTCAGGAGAGGATTAGTTTGAAGCCTATTATTATCACTTGTCTGGCAACTCTGTTAACTATAGCAATGCTGCTGGTCATTCTAGTGTTTGTCTGAGTCTAGTGGATACAGCCAATCCTTTCTGAGATTGTTTGGGTTGGTGAAATTGGAGCTGAAAGGTTTGAGTGCAGCACTGTGTAGTATTGTGGAGAGTCATGAGTACTGGGAAATTATTTGCATCCTTAGGATATCAGGCAGTGTGTTGTGGATTTTCTTTAACCCTTGGTGTTGGGAGCATTGGAGTTGGTATCTGTTATTTGTCTTGTAGGAGTCTCCCAGGAAGGGAGTATGCAGAAGCAGAGCAGAAGGCAGTTCTACATTGTAGGAGTTTAATGCTTGCCATTGTAGTATTCTAGGAAATACCTCCAAATAATTTTGTGTGAGTGTTGGTTTTGAAATGCATAAAACTTACTCTGTTTTCACCACCACTGCCATCACTAAAAATTTGATGATACCAAATAAACTTCAGACTTCAGAATAGTGGTATTCCAAGTCTGGGGAAATAAAGATATAAAAGAGTTAAGAAAAAAAGGAGCAGAAATCACGTATCCCATATGTTTTCATACTGCGGGACATTTTGGGGTGCTACTAAAAAGTTAAAGCAGCCTGAAAGAGGAGTTGAGGAGTCTTCCTTCTGTGGAAATTCTGTTTGCTTGCTCCTCTTTTGAAGAGCCACAGCTCCTTTTATCACAAGATATCTGTTCTTCTGCCCTATTGATCCATTTACGCATTCCTTAGGGTGGCCAGCTGGGAAAAAAAGCAGTCTTTGCAGAGGCAGGTAAGAGCTGGGTTTAGCACTGGTTATTAGACATAACATTTGCTCATGGTCTCAGGAAATGGACTAAGCAGCCAGTCAGTCTCTCAAAAAAACTCTAAACAGTGGTGGTCATGTGTCTCCTGGCAAAAATTAGTATCCACCCTGAAGCTTCCTGAAAACATCCATGCACACATAAATGATTTTCATGAAAGGCCATAGAAAAACCCTTAGCTGAAGGGAGAATAGTAAATGTTGCCTTTCTTAAAATATAGATGTTATTGCTTCTGCACATTTTAAGATTAACTGTGGAAAGATGACAAAAAATACGTAAATTTGGAAAACAAGCATTTCTTAAGACGTTCTGTCCCTTCAGGAACAGGAATTATATTTCTTCCTGCTGAGCTTGAACTCTAGAGATGCTCTAAGATGCTCTTCTCTTCTATATAATATCTATCAGCTCTAAGAAATGCAGGGGAACCTCTACATTCTGTAACAACTCATCTGAAATGTGTGTTTGTCTTCTCTCAAGAGAACTATAGTATGAACATCCAGCAGTTTTTCAGAAACAGACCCACAATCAAAAATATGTATAAACACTCAAAAAGAGTTCTCTAAGAAATTTGAACATTACAAAGCTCTGTTGCTATTTAAAAGTCTCTGGAATTTAAGTTTTCTTTGCAGAAAAGCTATTTGTTAAGAAATGGCCCATTGGGGAAAAAATGAAACTAAAACAAAGTTATGAATAATGAAGAAAGGGTATATTTTTTAAGTAAGGACTCTCATTTAATGGCTACTGTGAGGCAGCTGGAATATTTGCAGTTATTTATCTCAGGGCTTTCTCTCTTATCTCATTTGCTATTGCTATTTGCCACAGTATGAAGCTCCTTTAGATAAATTAATATGGACTGCTGGCAGCTGCCTGTAGATAAAGAGCTGTCTTATAATTACTGTAGTGGCATTTTAGCTGCTACTAGATTACACTTCTGTCATCACCTCCAAATCTGATGTAAAGGAGCTAATGAGAAATGTTTAAAGCTGACTTTTGAAAAAATCATTTGCTCCAGTGTCTTGTGCACACTGATATTAGGGGTTAATCAGGGCTAACATTATACTTTTCTTACCCATATAAAGTAGGCTTTCTTTCTTTCAACATTTCCTTATATGAAACTAAATATTATTGAAGACTATTTATTAAAAATGTCTTTGTACGCAAATCTTAGAGGGCCCAATTTTCTGTCCATAGCTGGCTTTTTCCTGAGTAGTTCCTCTCAAATTTATATAAGTAGAAATGTCTTCACCTGGTTAGTGACTGAAGTTTAGTTTTAAAACTTTTTTCCTCCTCTGCTTCATCTTGTGGTGTTATTTATCCCCCAGAAAGGCAATTCACCACAACCTGACAAATCTAATAACTGTTGGTTAATGGACATTTAAACATTTGTTTAAATACTCTGTGGGTTGATTTTAGACTTAGATGGCCTGTGTTGCTGTTTTGCCCACTGAGACAAGTGGAAAAATGTACATTTTTCCTGCCATCAGACTTGGACCAGAGCTTTTTTGTGCAGCTATTTTACCAAACATCCAATACATACAAGCAGAAGGCATGTCAGTGTTGCCAGCAGAGATGTAAAATGTTAGAAACAGCAATGTGCATATAAGGCTGGGAGTTTTGACTGTCTTTGTTTACGGGTCTAATCCCTGACTTAGGGTCTCTCTCCTTGTTTGGATGGTGGAGCAACCATCCAAACATCCAACCATCCAACCATCCAACCATCTCTGCTTCAGATACAGCCATCTGTAAAACAAAACTCTTCACAATGTGCCTGCTTAAGGTGAATTTTGTTGATACTTGGATTTATTGTGTCCTGGGGTTACCCATCCTTCCAATCCTTTTATGGTCTTCGGAAGAGAATTTTACTGTGGTCTTAGGGCTCCTCCTCAGTAGGTCATCTTGTAGTTGTGTCTCTTGCCAGGTAGGGGATGGCAACCATGGCTGGCTGTGATCACCTCAGCAAGTTAAGCTTTGTTGGACACCTCCAACTCTGCACCCTCTTTGAAACATCAACAGAGGTTTCCAGCGGCCAGGCAGCTTTCACTAGGCACAGCACAATTTATTTCAGGAACAAAAAGTGTCAGAGGAGCAGGCATCACAGGCCTTGGCAGATATCTTAGTGCAGCAATATCAGTTCTTTGTCCCAACCTGGCTCACCTTCACCTGGCTGCTCTTCGATCCAGTGAGAGTAATTTATCACTTTTTGCCTTTCCCAGTTCTGTATCTGGTGGCACCCCTTCAGCCAGACAAAACCTGGATATGCTGTCAGTTCTTTTCCCTAAATATGTTTAATATGTGGTAGAGGGGTTTACTGTGTGCCAAGGGATTCCCATTTTCATGTATTACTTTTCCATAAAATAGTAGCTCTTATGAACATCTTTCTAGGTGAATGGGTAGAAAAGAGTTTTCCATTGCAACTATTCATGTTGAATATCAGAGAGGGAAATAATGCAGGCAGGGAGTACTGCATCCTCATGCCTTCTCAGTGATTTCTAGGGTCCTTATGCCTGTGGGTGAAACTGCCTCTGTGCTGTGCAAGGATGCCCCATATTGCTGTGTAGCCCAGACTTACAGTGAAGTCAGTAATGATCACCTACTAAAATATTTCAGAAGAAATCAGTTGGGGATATTGGTGCACCAAATCCCAGATTTTGGCTTCAATCCTGAAAAAGAAACATATTCCATGCAGCATGTTCAGACCACTGACTGGTTAGAATCAATTATGGCACAAACAGTGGACAGAATAGACATAAAATTCTTGGCAGGATAAGGCTTAAAGCAGAAAAATGTGTTTTGGAGAGGTTGTCAAGTCAGCCATGTGGATTTTGAAGGTTCAGCATATGTTTTTCTTCTCTACGTTTTCTGGTTTAGAACTAAATCCTTCCCATTCCTTAGTGTTTATAACACTTACATTGCACTGTTCATAACACTGGAATAGTCCCATGCTGCTTTCCACCACTACTGTAATGACTGTATATTTATTTAGCTTTTATAATCTTTCTCATCCATTGATCTCTCCAGCCCTAAAGGCATTTTTTTTGTTCACTGGAGATCTTTCACTAGGTAATAAGTTTATAACCGAATACCATTTTTCAGATAAAATCAATCCAGATTCTCAAAAGGTTCTTTGCACTGTGGTGCTTCAGTGTATACATCTGAGTTGTGTTTGGATTTTTTTTCTATTGCTTTATTAGATCACAACCTCCACTCCAATTTACCATTTGCTGTTATGTCTTTCAACATTTCTGAAATTCGTTTTTCAAATACTGCAAATTATTTCCCCCATATTTAATGAACATTGTTAACCTGGAAAAATGTCATCCTTGTTCACATTTCAGATGTTCCAATGTCCCTTTATATCTTGTCTTCATACTGCCTTGGGCCTGCAGCATCTCTTATTTTAAATTTTTCTTGCAGATTTCGTGGCTGCACTTTGACCTGATCCTAATTTTCCAAATTGCATTGTAGTCAATGGGAAAGCTTCCACTGACTGTGAAAACTTGGTTGTTATATTCAAAACAAGCAAACAAAATTCTTCCTTACGTTGTACCTTACCACACATCAGTATGCACTGGAGAAGTCAGGATCATCCTTGTGTGGATTCCTTCCTCCCATCTTCAGTTCTGTATGCAAACTGGATGCCATTACTTGGGAATAAGTTTGTGCATAGGTGAAGTAGAGCTGTTGCTGTACTGAGACCCAATGTGGTCCACCTGCTGCAGGAATAAATCAGGAAGTGCAGGAGCTTTAAAGAAGAAGCCTGTAGCTGGGATGGGCACAGCAGAAGTGGCACTGAAAGCTGTGTGGTGCTATCACACTTCTAAGGGTATGCAGAACAAAATTACACCAGTACTACTAAACAGATGCCCATCCCAGTGCAACCTAACATCTGCTGTGGGGGTTTTAGGCCCCACAAGCTTTTATTGCTGAGCCTCTACTCCTTGTTTTCCTCATTCCTTCTACCTTTTCAGCTGAAGATTTGTGGTTACCAGAGAGAAATACAAGAGGTGGGTTGTTCTGGAGCACAGCTCCCTATCACTGCAAGGACACCGTAGAATAATAGAGTCCATTATCAGTTCTACTTTTTGCCAGAGGTTCCACTGTTGCAGGGAAGGAGAGGGAAGTCCCTTGAGTGATAGACCTCAAACTCCCAGTGTGGTTAGCTCAAGTGCAAGTGATGAAGAACTGGATCCACAGTTCATCCAGAGCCTTCTGAAAACCCACAGGCATATCATTGCCAAGATTTACAGGGTCTCTGTAATGGCTAGTCATTTGCTTTTTTAATTGTTGGTGTAATGAAAAATGAGAATGTTATCTCCCAGCAGTAATTTGGAGAATGCTGGAGTGGTAAAGGGTGCTAAGTGGCTCTGAAAATCAGCTAGATGGTCAAAGATAAAATTCTATGAAAGTTGAGACTCCTTGGTTTTGGGAGTGGCTGACATGTCATTTGGGTTCAATTCCTAATTCTTTCTGCTTCAGGTTTGAAATCCACCATGCCTGTGTTTCTAATGTGCCTGGAGCAATTTTACTTATGGCCACCATCTTCTGCCCTCAATGACCAAGAATTGTTCTGACTTTGCCAACTCACTCTCCATTTTATTACAGTTCATCTCCCTTTCTACTTTCCTTCTGTCCTTCTTTTGACATGTCTTCCTCAAAACTGCTCTTCTCCACTCATTGTTCACATTTCTCCCTCCCAAATTTTTTTCCTCCAGCTGGGCAAGGGGCTAATTTTTGTGGGATTAGAATGGAACCATTCATGTGCTTTAAAAAAGCATGTGCAAAACTCTTAGATCGAGAATTGAGCTTGCAGCACCAGTAAAGGATTAGGCCCTTGTTTTCCAGAACTTTTCTCCCTAAGAAGTTATAGAAGGAGGGATGCTAACTGTAAATTATAAGTTAAAGTATATTAACTGTAAATTATAAATTAAAGTTTATTAATTGTCAGCAGCAGAAATAGGCAAATGAATTAACTGTAAAGTTTCAGTCCACACTGGAGCTTAGTACATAGCAGCTGAAGTCAACGGAAATGTTCCTAACTATTATTTGTGATTTTTTTTTTAATGTAGCATCTTTGAATTAAAGAAATTGGGATCTGCATCTTTGGCATATGTTTCTCATTAATAATTTCTCTTCTGCAGAATGATGACTGCTTCTATTGTACAGCTCTTTGGAAGGACAGCTTCCAAGGGCTGGGTTTTGCAATGCTAAAGGACTGCAAAAGGAAAGACTTTCATGACCTGATACAAATCACTACATCTCCACTTGTGAATAGCAGAGGCTTTTGTCATCATTTTGTGTTTTCCTTTAAGTGATAGGCTGGGTGGTAAGAGAGTAAACATCAGAAATATGAAGCTTATTTGTAGCTTACCCTTCTATTATTATTTTGCAAGATAATTTTATTTTATTGATACTTTATGAAGGGTTTGGAGCACATGTCCTGTGAAGAGTTGCTGAAGGAGCTGGGATGTTTAGGATGGAGGAGGCTTAGGGAAGACATTATCCCTTCCTCTAACTACCTGGAAGGAGATTGTAGCCAGATGGGGCCCAGCCTCTTCTCCCAGGCAACCAGCGACAGAATGAGAGAACACAGTCTCCAGCTGCTCCAGGAGAGGTTTCGGTTGGACATCAGGATGAATTTCCTCACAGAAAGGGTGATTAGATATTGGAAGGGGCTGCCCAGGGAGCTGGTGGAGTCACTGTCCCTGGAGGTGTTTAAGGAAAGACTGGACATGGCACACAGTGTTATGGAATAGTTGTCAAGGTAGTGTTATGTCATAGGTTGAACTCGATGATCTCAGAGGTCTTTTCCTACCAATCAATTCTGTGATTTACGATATCTCCTGCAGCTTTCCATGCTAGCTGCTAAACAGATCAACAAGAGTTCAGCCTCTTTATTTATTATTATTATTTACAGGAAATTATTTTTAAAAGCATTTTGCTATCTATTGTTTTATGTCATAATACAGACATACATATTGACCAAAAACACTTTTAAAATTCAAACTAACACAGATTTATTTAGCTGAAGACTAGAAATCCTTATGTAAATTCAGATGTACAGCCTTTCCTTTTCAGAAGGGATCAAGACATGGTGTAGCTTTATTTTTGTGCCATAATTGCATTACGTTTACCAGAAGCCAGTGTTGTAGTATGTAGTGTTAAATCAAATTAGTGATTCATAAGAGACTAGAATATTGTATTGAGTTCAGGAACCTATCTGATGTTGTATTCCTGTCTTGTGTTAATTATTTGTTTCTTTGAAATTAGAACATGTTATTCTAAATTTCATAGTTGTTAGTCTTTGAGACTCTGAAAAGATGGGGTAGTCATATATATCAGCAAAATACTGTATAAGAAAGGGGAGATTGTTTTTAATTTCTGCCTCCTAAGTAAAACCAAACAGACCAAAAGGGTCACTCAGCTATTTGTAATTTAAACTCCATCAATCCTGCTGAGGAAGATATATTGACTATCTGATTACTTCTCTGTGGGTCCTGTACGTTCAGTGTAGGCTGCTGACAGCACTTGAAGTCCCCATTAGATTATTCACAGATCTTTTTGCAGGGTGGCCTTTATCAACATTTCCCTAATTCCTCTGAAGAACAGCATGCTTTTTGTCAACTGGATTCTGTCTTTCATCTGAAAGATAACTTTCTTTGGTGGTCGTGGTTGTTTATCTCTCTCTAGTGCTTGTGAAGTATATTGGAATCCTCAGCATGGAAGTGACTGCACAGAATATTTTTAGCAGTAAAAGGCTGTGCTTGACGGTGTCTGGCTTGGTGAGGAGAAGCAGTCCATCAGTAGTCCGACCAGATTGCTGCTGGTTCCCAAAGCACTTGCTGTCATTTGCTGCTAGTGTGCCTTGGTCCTTCTCTCTGCTATTTGGATCAGGGCTGCCTGGTTCCTGGTTGTGCATCACCTTCCCTGTTTCTTCTAGGGCCCGTAGGATGCCAGTGGTAGCTGCTGCTCCTGTCCCAGCAAAGTCTTGTTGGTCTGCAGCCACCTCCCCTCTCAAGCAAGAGGCAGCTGGCACTTCTGCATTCCCAAGGGCAGAAGGTGCAGAGAGCAATGTCTGCTGGCTCCCCAACTTAGACACCTTCACCATCCCCAGCTCTAGCTCCAGGAGTAACTAACGATGTTCAAAGTGCAGCACATCCCAAATACTCCCCCATTTTAGTCCTTAATTAGTAAGCTGTCTGCTGCCCAGAGAAATGAAGCCACAGTCCTGAGAGCAATTTCAAAGTATTTGCTTTCTGGCCAAGCAGGGCCGAACCCAAGCTATGCAGAGGAAGCAGATAGCTAGTTTAAAGGTTAATCGCATTTCAAAAATAGTGGGAGGGAGATGCATTACAATGCTTCATTGGAAAAATGTCAGAAGGCATTAGCTGCTGCCTGAAATATATGAAAGGGAACAGCATTAACTCTGCTCTTCATTTTGTGTGGAGGTGAAATGAAAAATATCACCATTTACCTTTGGAAATTAAGATACAACATGTTTTAAAGGTCTGTTCCTTTCTTATGGGGATTCTCAACAGAAACAGGAAATGATTTTTTTTCCTTTGTACATACTCTTTCTCCTTAGCATACCATAACATCTATTCGCTTATCTATGGCATAAATATTGATAAATACATGTGCATACATATGCACATACTGCACTAAACAGCACTGTATATCACATGCACAATTTTCTTTGTCAATGTGCTACATACATAATGTGCATGTTCAGGGAATAGCATGTCTGGAATAGTGTTACTTGCCAATTAAAACAGGTCGACCAGGCATATTCATACATTCCAGCCTCCTGATGAGTTTCAGCTACTGCTATTTTTAACTTGCCAGAGGATATTCTTTCTTATCTTTCACCTTCCAAAAATACATACTTTCAAAACCTGAAAGAGCAGGTCCTTTTAGACCTGAATGTATTCTTCTAGAGATAAAATTTTTCTGGCTTAAAAATCCCAATGAACATAAATTTCTACTAGATTGAAAATAATTTTTATTTCTTTGTCATTAGGGACTTACCTCTTTCAAAAGAGACAGACAGGGTTAAAACTGACTATGAGAACAACCTACATACTGGATTTCTAAATCATGACATTTGTAAATACATTTTGTATACAAATTGTTTTTATACTTAAAGGCTTCACTGTTCCTATTTGAGTGTTCTGCATATTGCAGAGCTCCATTAGCTCATATTAAATTATCTTTTCTGATGCCTGAGCCTATGTCCATATGGCCACTGTCCATAAACTGTGAGCACATGTCTAGTTCTATGTATGTATTCCTTCCCTGTTGATCTGCTTTTCTCTGGATTCAGTGTGCAGGTGTTACTCAGTGGGAGCAGCTTGTTCCAGATTTCCTGTGGTCTCACCTGTCAGCTGTAACCATAGACTGGTTTGCTTGTCCTTCCCTTCCCATGGTCTTCTACCTTGGACGTGCAATGGATAATGGCCCTTCTTTTCAGCCTGATTTTCCAGACTTCTACACTTTCTCAATAAAATAGAGGAAATGGTTTTCTGGAGTCATCCCCATTGGCTCAGCTTGCCATAGGGATGTGATTTCATTTGGGTATGGGCATATGTCAACATCTGTCAAATTAGAGGGGTTGCGTGTGGCAGAATTCACACTGCCTTTGTGCCAGCTGCGGGGAGCAGCAACAGTGGAAGTGCCAGCTGGTCCGCACAGATACTGTCTATGAACACAGTATTTTAATGCTGATTCTGGGATCTCCTGTGCCGCTAAACTCTGGCCTAAACTGCTGCAGTTTCTTAAAAACGACCATCCAGTCCAGCTCAGCTAAGCCTCCTTAAGTAAACATGGTATTTTATAAACACTGTATCTTGAGGGACAGTAATCACCCATGCATCATCATAACATGGCAGGTGTTGGAGCATCTCCAGCAGCTTACAGAGACTAAATATGACAAATAAACATCACAAGTGATGAAGCCAGTGAGCAGCATGCCGAAACTGAGGGATACTCTCTCTGTCTCATCAGGATGAGAGGCAGGCAGAGTTCCCAGGCTCCAGCTCAGTGCAACTTTTCAGTATATGCTCACCTTTAAGTATAAAGTGTATTCCTTACCAAAGCAAAAGGGGCAGGTTTAAGTCTTCTTGCAACTATATAATGTTCCTACTTTCACAGAATGATGTGCATGATCCTTGATAATCTGTATCCAGGATGGTCCTTTACTAAAGGTATTCTAAACCAGTGCTATGAGAGTAACAGTTGTATACTTACCTGCTTTTTTTTAGAGAATTATAATTTGGAATTCAGAAGAAAACACAACCAACTATAAAGTACAAAGCAAGAACAGAAATCATACCAGAGGATTTTGCTATTGAAGGATTACAGCACAGATGCACTTCAAAACAACGCATGAAACACAGCTGGTGAAATAATTCCTGACAATTAACAAGTCAGCAAAGGGAAAATTTATTATAGATAGCATTGCTATTTATAGTTATCCATTGCCATTATTAATCACCTCATTAGAAGGATTTCTGTTGTAATCCCTCAGGAGAGTAACACCAAAGAGTTCAGTGTTGGTACTCGCTTTCTTACTTTGTGAGCATGGCTATGTAAAGCCAATGGGACAATATTGACATCTGTTTGCTGCTTTCTTCTTTCAGTGAAAGTGTAGTTTCCTTCAACTTAGTCTCCATTATTAAACTATTGTGATAGTCTTTGGGTTTCTCAACTTTTTTGTTCTGCCTCTTCTGTTCTGCAGTTGGTCACACCATCCCTGTGTCTTCAAGCACAGTGTCCCCTGTTGTATGGCATTATCTTTGTTTTTTTCTTGAAACAAAGCCAATTCTTCACAGTGTTTACAACTGAAGTATTTTAATGTCAGATTGAGTGGTTCACATTTTTTCTCACTTTTAATGCAACTAATAGTTTACATAATTGTCTTCAGAACTCATTCTCAGCACCCACCCAGGACTTCTGAAGCAAGCAAAGCTGAGTTGGTTAAAGTACATTTGTACAAATCTCTGTTAATATTAAAACTGCTGATATTGCTAAAAGGAAAAGCCCAGCAGGTTGCTGGCTGGTCTCTGCAGGTAGAGATTGTGGCCTTTTGCTTTTTAAAGCACAGATGTGAAATCCATTTCATCCCACTGAAGCTGGAGCAATGAGGCCATGGCCCAGCCCATCCTGGGTTGCTGCTTGAGCTGCTTTGGCTGAACTTTTAAGTAGTATAAATGAATGATAGATCTTGTTTCTCAACATGCGATGCCAAGCTCTCTAGTAGCTCTTGTATGTTCTGTCAAGCCTAAGGTGTATTTTTAGCCTGACTCTCTGCTGTGAATGTTGTCATAACTGGCATTTACTGAGACCAGTCTTCTTTGTTTATAGATGAGGTCTTGTCGGAAAACTTTTTGGACTACAAGAACCGTGGTGTCAATGGCTCTCACCGTGGTCAAATTATCTGGAAGATTGATGCCAGTTCTTACTTTGTGGAACGTAAGTATTTTTCCAATTCTGCTATGATTTAATTCAATCACTCCAGAATGATAATTCACCTGTTACTGTTGTTTTTATGATGTTCTTATGCCCAAAATGTCCCTTAGGAACATTTTGGGCATAAGAACGTTACCAAAATCACTGAATGTGTTTATAGAAACTGAAAGACTCACAGTTTCTGCAAACAAATCTTGTGTGCATTGACTTAATTACTTTTTAAAAAATACAGTTATGAATATGTGTTTTACTCAATTTGCTGTTATTTGGACTATATCATTAGTAATGAGTTGCATTAACTTTAATATGGTTTAAGGAGAACAGGACGTCGGGGCATAATATCATTCCAGGAAGAATCACATTGGCTTTTAATTGGAAAGCTTCATGGTGCATCTGACTTCTAACAGATTCAGGTGAATTCAGAAGTTGAAAGAGTCAAGTGCTGATTCTCATCTACACTAAACTATATGTAGTTGCAGCAAGGTACATTGATTTCAAATTA
The DNA here is from genome assembly GCA_013401135.1 of Cettia cetti. NCBI lineage: Eukaryota > Metazoa > Chordata > Aves > Passeriformes > Sylviidae > Cettia > Cettia cetti. The sequence goes on along the minus strand of VZUI01038338.1, from coordinate 46,671 downwards.
ATTATTCCTCATCATATTAATATTTTACCCAGGGCATTTGATGCAATGCAGTATAAGTCTTTTCCACCCTCTTAGCAGTGAAAATACAGAAACACTGGATTTGCTTCTGTAAGTTAGTATTTCCAGCCCTGACTGTTCCATCTCCCTGCCCATTCAAATCTTTCCTCTTTTCAAAGATTTAATATGTGTTAGTGTAAATGCATATGATCATCTTTGGATAGAAATAGGGTACTCAAAATACTGGACTGAAATCTATAGCAAAACATCAGTAGTGAAGGAGCCACATAAATCCTTAAGGAGGAATTAAGCATGAGGAAGAGTAGCATGAAGCAATTTCAGTTTTACAATTGAACTGCATATTTCCAATGATCTGCCTTAGTCTCCTGAACAAAATTCAGAAATTTGCTAAAAGCATTTAACAATTGCTTGACAGGTTTATCTGTCTGTCAAGCAGTCAAAGGAATTTTTGATATAACCTGTATTTTAAAGGGTTTGTAAAGGACATGAGTTATGCTTGTCCAATCTTTGACTTTGGTCTTAAATATCTGGTATCAGCAAGAGTGCTACATGCAAACATTTTACAGATGCTCAGTCCTAGAAATAGGTTCTCTCTTTGCAGTATGAAGTATTACTGATGGTCTGTAATTCCTAGTGTTGAACTGAGAATAATGTTCTAAAGAATTTAGGGACCTGCTGAAATATCTACAGGATGTTTATATCCTGTCTTTTGAAAAATACGTGGATGGGAAACTGCTTAACATGTAACATTTCAGTTATCCTGATTTTGGGGTAGAAATTCATTACAGGATCTAACTTTAAAGCAGGTTCTACTTCGCAGAGGCTTTGAGCCATAGTTACAAATTCATGAGGCTGATCATACTTTCTTTTAGCTGTTATAGAACTGTGGGAAGCAGATGAAGAAATCACAGAGGGGGTTTTTGAAGAAACTTTAGTACCTTGGATTATTGAGGAAGGGTGGAAGTGTGACAAGACTGCTGATAGCTTCCTTGGCTATTCCACTACAAAACAAAGAGGCAACATGAAAAGTGCTTAGGAGAAAGCCTCTTTAGGTGGGACACTTTTTATTAATGACTCAAATGCAAAATGAATTATGCCAGCTTAATATGTTGCCCCCATTAGCTGAGACACAGTAGCTGTTGTTAATTGATTGCATGTACATTCTTCCCTTGCCCTACTGTAAGGAAATTCAAATTAGCATAACCATCCTTCACTGATGCTTGGAACGAAGTTGTACTACACCATAGTTGGGCAGTCCACACTTGATGAGTTGCAGCCTCTTGGTAATTTGTTGTACTGCTACCATTAGGTTGTGGACGTCAGCCTTGAGATTTCGTACCAGTGTGCTCATCAAGGACAAATTATTGCGCCATCCAGAATTAAAATAGGAGAAAATGAAGTAGGCAGTAGTAAATAACAGCACATGCAGATACTCTGAGAGCCAATTTAGTACTCAAGTGGGAAGTTAAAGCAGTGAAGAATGTTGATGTATGCTGGTTTTATATATCTAAAGGCGTATTTGAGGATTCGTGCCCATTGCTGAGACTCACACATGGAAGCACATAGCTTTGCAATTGATTAAATGTAATGTTAAAAACTGCGGTGTCTGAAAACCTTATGTATTTTCTATCCAAAGAGCATGGTTTAAACCATCTTCCTTCAGACTTTTATTTTTTTGGACAGAGATTGTATCTCCCTTTTATGTTGCATAGCATAACATTTGCAGCAGAGAGATACTGGTTATCAAAATAAAACTCAGCTAAGAAATGTAGCTAAGGTGTGGTAATTTATTTTCAAGGTATCCATATTGTTTTCTCAAACATTGTTATAATCCCCTTAACTTACTATTGATTGGAGTCTTCCTGATTATAGCATTAATTCTCCATAAAACAGAGTAGCTCACTTACAAAGACAGCTCTCAGTTTCTGCTTTTGCTTTTTGTGTAACTATTTGTACTTTGGTATCTTTTTACCACATGAGTCAATATTGACTATCAACTACATATTGCTTCAGAAAATATTATGGTATAAATTTCGGTGTTTGTCCTGGAGCTATGATAAAGGGGAAAGCAGTTTATGGCCAAATAAAGAATCAGCCTTACATAGAGAATTTAAATTTCTCAAGAATTTCAGGCGCTCCATGCAGATTGGTTTGCACCCTAGCCTTGAAATATTAAAGGTAAAATATTTTTGGTGGTATTATTGTATGAGATTTATTATAGAGTGACAATGGGATTCATCCTGACCAGCCTCAGAAGCCAAAGTTTTCCTGTTGTCAACAGTTAGACTGTAGGACTTCCCACAGCTTCTTTTAAGGAAATTACCCTTATTCTGTGACCAGCTAGCCATCTGAAATAAATAACTTAAATATACATCTTTGAGCCTTTTTATATTAAAGAACTTTGTGGAGCAACTTGAAAGATCAGCGATATTAAAGACTAGCTGATTTGCAACAGTGTAATTCCTATTAATATGAAGAAAAGAAGCTTTAGACATGAGGTCAAGTAAATAGAGGGTTATTACTCATTTCTATATTTTGACTGTAGAGGCATATATTATATGTTTAGGAATATTTTGTTCAAATCCATAACATTCCACAGTTATTTATCCTTTCTTTCCTGCATTTTTGGAAAATTAACAAGCAAATTAAATATGATGCTCTAATTATATAACCTGTAGCCATTATACATAAACCCACTCTTTAGGTACTTAACAGATTGCTGAGGTCTTATCACTGTAAATACTAACTTGCATGCAATGGGCAGGGATCTGCAATGGGAATGCGTCAAGGGGAAAACCTCTGAAAGTTATTTTCTTCATGGCAGCAGATTATCAAACACAGTTGTAATGATAATTACTGGCCAAATCCACCAACTTACAGGATCACACTAGTGAGAAATCATGCACATGGTCAGAAGAAACTATGGAGATTTGTAAAAGTTCACCAGGAGTGAAGAGCACAAAGGAAGTTGTGGAAAGAAATTTCAACCATTTTCTGCCTTAATTGCACTTCTTTTATAAAACTGAAATTCTGCAATTTCAAATGCTGCTATATAGTTGAAGCTATACTTTCATGCTATTCTCAGTGGATTGCCTGGTCAGAATCTTTAAAGTTTCTTTTTTCAGGTATATTTAAAATCTCACCAGTTAAGAAAATGCTTTTTGTGAGTTCAATGACAAAGCAAAATTGTGTACTCTTTTTGGAACATGCTTCTATTCTTTGGGAGTATTTGGGCAAAATTTGTGTTGCTTTTGAGTTTGCTAGTAGCCTGATTTAAGACCATCTAAAGCCCTGTTAATTTTCAAAACACAGATAATTTCTTAACGTGTACCTGTGCAGCATTTTCAGGTACCACAGACATTTAAAGTTTGCATTTGTTTTAGTGATCTACTTTTTCACCTTGAAAAGGACTAGTACCTCTCCCAGAGAAGAGAATACCTTTCCACTTTGCATGTCACAAACTTGCAACACCATGTTGCCAGATAGATAACATAATTGGTATGAGCCAGAGAGGGAATTGCTTCCAAATGCCAGCAATGCAGAACTCGTCTCCTATTAATACTCAGCAAACAAAAGCCCTAACAGCTGCAGAGGCAATGTTGTACTACAGCCAATTTTGCATTTCTGCAGAAGACTGGCAATTTGGGTTTTTCTGGCAGTCAGTGATAAACAGTAACCACCCACTGTAGCCATGAACTGGTCGGAGTTTGAGAGGAGAAAGGAGGAGTGAAGAGAGGCTCTATGCCACTAGGGATGTGAACCTTATGCTAAGGCTTGAAGGGCATTGCAGTGAAAGAACCAGCCTATAATGGGTTTTTCAGGAAAGGAAATAGGCTCTGCTGCACTGCAATTACTGGCATGCTTTTTGGTTTACACAGCAATACAGAGAGAGGGTATCCAAGAGACCATTTCACTGAGGTGTGTTGCAGCAGCATCCTAAAAATGTTGTATCAAACTAGCATATCCTTACAATGATGGGTAAAGTTTTGACACTTCAGAATTGCACTGAAGATAGCCAAATAGCTGGGACCCCTCCTAACCTACAGGCTTCTCTAAAGAATGTTCATTACCTGACAACTAAAAACCATTTCCAAGGTAAACCAGTCATGTGTGTTGCATTTTTATTTGAAAACTTACGGAGCAGTTGTTCATTATGGAGCAGACTAAATTTGTTGCTGTTTTTGTGGCTGAGTTTTTAATAACAAAGATGAATGACAGGCCCTTGCCTGAATAAACAGTCTTTTATTCCTATTGGCTAGAAGGGAAATAATGGTAAAAGAATGGTGCAACTAAAGTGAGATATCTGAGAGATCCTGGAACATCTTCAGATAGAAGATGTATATTCTATGTTATAGTCTATATATGCTGTATATGTGTGCATTTATGGAGTATATACAGAAATGTCTCTAAACTCGCAATCAGTCCTTTCATCTGGGGCTCTCTCTAGAAAATATATCTTTAGAAAGCTGATGTAAAGGCTGCAGTCAAAGTACAAATAATTGAAGGATGTTTCAGCCTTGAATATTTCCAAATAAATAAGGCACATTCATCTTAATACAAGCTTTAATGAAGCTAGAGTATTTAGAATTTTTTCCTTTTTATGGACAGATTGCTGACAAGTCCAGCCCACTAAAATAATTTCTTGTCTCCATTTTCATTATGACAATGTTTCTCAAATCATACACTCTTCACTTTATGAAAGAGTACATGAGAAGAGAAAATACAGATAAGGCTGTTGAAATCCATCCTGATACAACTTTTATTATGACCTACAGTCATGCTGCATGACTTTAACCTTTATGAGTCCACAGACAGTAAAAACTGGAGTAATACAGGAGTATCTTCAACGGTGTGAAGATTATTTAGAAGCAAAATGGTTAAAGGTCTCAGGGAAAAAAACAGATATGAAGCAATAAGAGAGACGTGCCCCAAAAGGTGTAAATATTGCTTGCCTGTCCTCCAAGGAGGACATACTATGGTTTTACAGTTCTTTCTCCTCATCTCCTTGCACGTCTTATTGATGCTGTTTGGTTGTCTTCCACTCTACACACAGTTTTTAAATTCCTTGTACTTTTCTTGAGCCTGTTATCCTGATAGTAGTTTTATATTCATACTTAAGCCAAGCTTAGCTTTGGGAAGATGAGCACAGTCTGAAACCAGATGCTTAAGAATCCTGCATTTGGGATCTTTGATCAGCCCTTTAATCTTTGCCTTTCTTGCATTTCTTGTTAGTTTTCCTCTTACAAAGTCTCAGTCTGTGCTCAGATTGTTGGCAGCAGCCTATCATAAATGGAAACGTGGGTCAATCCACACAAGGCATTAGACAACCATTTCTCAGCTTCTGACATGGTTTCACAGTGGTAGCTTAACCAAGAGACTTGTCTGCAGATGGGGTTTTTCTAGGTCTTTCTCTTCCTTCCCACAACTTGTTTTGACACTTGGAGATACTTTGTAGTGTGGAGATCACAGCTGTTTGTGTTTTCATTCGCACACAGAGGAGATGTCTGTATTGCAGTATCTATGCTTGGTGACACCATGCTGGGACACCTCGCTGGTCCCCACACTACCTGCCCCATGCTTTTCATGGCAAGTGCTTAAAGAAATTACAAGGACTTTGCTTGCACAAATCTAAGACTGAGGTGAGAGTCTTGAGAGGTCAGTAATAGGAGTTTCAGAAAACTTTGAATGAGAAATAGTGCCTGATTTTAGTCATCAAAGTCAGAGCAAGAATTTTTTCACTAAGCCCTAATTCCCTGTCACAGAGACCACACCTTACATGAACTCTTCCAAGCCACTTAAACAAGCATAGACGTTGTATTAATGCATCAGAGGCTGGACATCAATTAATTTCCAAAGAAGTGGTCAGGAAGATGCAGTAACATTTAACTGAAATTTTAGTTCAAGTCCAGCTGAATCTAACTGTAGGTGCCAAATTTTGAAAGTATGGGTTCACATATGTGCTCATTTTGGTCTTCCAGCAGTATCCTCAGCCACATTATATTTGCTTTAAAATCAGAACATCTGCATATGTAATGTGTTTTGTGCTTCACCTTTGGTATCCCAGTATACCATTAAGCCTATCACTTGAGGAAATGAAGAGAGATTCCTGAAACGCAGTAGTGCAGCTAGTAGCTTTTTCTCATCTAACCTAGTGTTTGATAAATGCATGAACCGATACCTGTTGTTTTGCTGCTTTGAACTTTGGATGCGTGATATTCTGCACAACGGGTGCTGAGGTCACATGATTTATTATAATGGATCACTATAACTTAGATAGTGTTATTTTGTAATTGATAATCTTTCTACTATTGACAGTAAAAAATTACAGTGTCACCTCCAACTCACAAATCAGTTAATCTTTGCCACTGTTAAATGCTTCTGGAAAGTTTTTTTAGATAATGCTGTCTAGGGATTTGGCAGAATTGCACTGCAAGACAGATCTCCTCTCTTTGCTCCATTGCACCTTATGCTTCTCCCTTGGATATTTCATTGGGTGTGTTTCTGAAGTTGCCAAGTGAGACACTACTGAATTCTGTTAAGGGTTTCTTGTATGCAGCTCATGTGCCATCAGTCCCAGAACCCATTGTGGACCACTATGTACAGATTGCCTGGTGCAGCCTTTGGCCCATGTGGTTTTATTTTTATGGAAAAACAGAAGATAAATGCAATGGAATTGTGAAGCAGCTGTAATTGGAAGGGTATCAGCACAGGCATCAAAAGGTCATATTTATTCCAAAAGAGTGTCAAGGTACTGAGCTTTGTTTCAGTTTTCTTAATAAATAAATCATAATATAAAAATACTGCATTCAGTAGATCAGTGTTAATAATTTACCATTTCTAATTTTGGAGAATTTTACAGTTGTGGGGGTTTTTTTTTTTTTTTTGTAATCCTGTTAAAGCATACTGTGAAAGTAAAGGATCAAAACAGAACTGGAAGCATAAGTATTAAAGATAATTTTTTTCTCAGTTTATAGAGGCAGAGAGTTTGCTTCACATCTTCATGCTTTCTTTTAGAAGGGCTCTTATTTATCTCTCTGCAGTAGTGAAGCATCTCAAGGGCTCTTCTTAGATGTCCGGCAGGACACAGGAAAATCTCAAAGGGAGATAAATCCCTTCACCTAATTCAGAAACTTGTTTGTAAACCTGCTATCTTATTGCTTGATTTCAGGCAGCCTCTCTGTTTCTTATGCCTTCCAGTAGTTGTGGCACTATTTATTCAGCTCATAAAACAGTGCTTGGATAGTTTTATTAGATAGACAAAACTATATTTCAAGCAGAATTGTATCTGTGGTGTAGTGCTATAGGAACTCCTCCTGCTTCTGAAATAGTACACTTGTGATGCAGGAAACCTTTTGATAATTGTTTTTTTTCTCATTAACTAGCCAGTAAATCTAGCCCTGTTGTTGCCTTATTCCTGGTCCAAGGTTTCCTGCTATAGGGACTGCCAGATGTCAAGAATATCATCTATACCCAGAATAGACTTTCTCAGAGAATGGAAGGGATTACTTCAGCAGGGATGAATCACGGTCTCCTTGCAAGGTTCAAACACTTCTGCCCAGCAGAAACATCTTTCTGCAAGGTCTTTGATATTGGTAATAGGATCTTGAGGACCTCAGACAAAGTGTTTTATATTTTCAAACTCTTCTCCAATCCTTTCAGTACTTCAGATGTTCACTTTACCCAATCAGTAGCAGGTATAATTTCCTCCCATATCTCAGTGATATATGGGATAGCTTTTTACAATTAAAACCAAAGCAAAACAAAAAAACACTACCAACTTCAAAATAGTTTTGTTGTAATTGTTTACTTAATTAAATTTACATAAGGATGTTCCTTTCTGTCTTTCCCCTTTCATTAAATTATCTATGTTAATTTCATTATGCATTCTCTCATTAAAAATTGTCCTGCCTGTGGATTTTTTTCCAAGTCTCCTTTACCAAAATACTCACTGCTACAGTGAGACTTTCGTGAGTAGACAACAGAGTTTATTCTTAACCCTTACTTCACCCTGGCAGCAGAGCATGTGTGCCTGGCAGGTATTTGGTCACTTCTGAAGTAGTAGGCAGCAGAGATGTGGGGAAGTGACTTGTTTATTCACCTGGGGTGAGCTGTCATAGCTCACTTGCAGCTCTAGACTCACTCCTGAGAGTAAGAGCTACAGACCTGATTGCTTCTCACTCTGGGGCCGTTTTAAGGCAGCTTTCCATGTTTAGGCTGCATGTAGTGATAATCTCGCTTCCTTTTAGTGGTCCCTTCACACTGTAAGAAAGATGTCCATACCATTGCTCAATGATCTTGGGTTGTCTGGTCAGAGCAGTTGCTCTAGATCCTGTCTGACCCTAAATGTGAATGTGTCTTGGGCGCCAAATCTAGAAGTGGAAACTAGTATTTAATTTTAAAAGATGATCCTTCTCTATGCCTCTCAGTTGTGCTTTTTTCCCTGACCCATTTCTTTTTCATGTCTGGGATACTTTATAAGTTCAACAATGATTTCCTTTCATTAAAAGATACAAAGAGAAATATTAAAAAGCCCCTAAAAATGGCATATTTTTTAAAGAGAAAATTATTTATGCCATAGGAAACAATATTGATTTTGATTTTAAAGCACATTGCTACAATGTTCCAAACATGAGGTGTAGCTGGGGTTAGAAACAAGATGAGCAACGCATGTATATCAGAATTTGAGCTGTTTATGTGGTTGTTGGAATTTGCAAATAGCGTTCCCTCAGACAGAGACATCTGTATGGCAGAAGTACAAAACCAGCAGAGCAGAGAGTACAAACACAAGGGTGAAAAAGGATTCCGAATAACTGTGCAATCTTTTTTGATGTAGATGAGTACCAGAGTGCTTCCCCAGTCAACTTCTAGGCAAGAGCTCTAGGTTTCTTGAGGGTCCCATTCAGCAGGCAGATTCTGGGAGGGGAAGCAGCTTTTGGTGCAGCCGACATCTCTTGGGCACCTCTCTCTCCTGTCTCTGGCCTAAAAAAAAAAAAATCTACAAACGGAAAAGTTTCTTAATACTTCCATTGTCTATCACAGGCATTACAGGTGTGTGAATGCAGTTCTGCTCCTCATTTCTACTCCATTAAAATAAATCTACATCTGGAACACTTCAAGGTCTATCATGGGCTTGTAGAGATTTCAGTCTTGGTTTGTCTTCCTACTAACTTGCTGTTTATGCAAGCTACTGAGCAGTACTTCCTGAAAGTAAAATATCACTTCATAATCTGGTGGCCCTGGGTTGCTCCAGAGATACCTGGGAAGTCACAAAAACTGCCACATGATTAATCTCCCCAGATTGTCATGCAACAGTTGGACAGCAGATCTGCCAAAAGTGATATGCCTACAGTGAATTAGATTAGTCTGCCTGCTTGATTGCTAGACAAGATCTAGAGGCAAAATCATATATTTAAAACAGAATACAGGGGCATTAGTAAGATTTTGTTTTATAAGAAGGAATAATTCTTGCCTCTGAGGTGCATTAGCTAACATTTATTTTTAGCTTTGAACCTCCACAGTCTGTGTTAGACCAAGACCTCCAAGAAGTTTCTTTTTCTTGTTCCTGTTGATAATGGTGTTCACTTGAGGTGGAATGAGCCATACAGGCTCACTTAAAGAACACTAAGAAAAAAAAAAATTCTCTCTTTGGTTTGTCACTGTGGTATTTTATGGTTGTGGGGAGAGACCAAACTCTTTCCCTTCACTTGCTAGGATTTCTTGATTTACATATAAGTGATGTTTGTAATTAGGATGCATCTGGATTCAGGCTTTCAAATGTTTTCCTGTTTACGGGATATTATGGTAAGCTTTATTAGCTTCCTGTGAGGAATCCTAGATCTTCATTCTGTTACAGACACCATTTTCTTTTCCATCGGTGAGCAGCATGCAGTCTTATGCATGGTATGTCCCTAAATGAGTAATACATTTTGATACCAGTATACTTTGACTTTATCCTTGATTTTCTTCTTTTCCCTGTCTCCTCCTTATATTTTGGAGAACTCACCTTGTACCTGTTTTGTATTAAGGTGAAAATGTAAAAGAAAACATATATAGTGATAAGTTGGATTTTAGGGGCACTGTTCAGGGACAGCCACAGCAGAGTCAGCTGTGGTACTTAAGATGGTGCTACCTCAGTTAGTTGTTTGTGTTGGTACTTAGTCAGAAGTTATCTCTCACCCCACACCATTTTTGGAGTAGCTGATTTGTAATCAGTTTTAGTTGCTGGATGGCTTGCTCCAAGCCTGGTAGTTCAGATCATCTCTGTGTGCTGTTCCTGAAGGCCCTGACATGTTAGTAGGCTAGCTAATGCAAGCAAACATTTGGGGCTGAATCAGCTGTCTTAAATAGAAACATAGAAACTTAGATATGTGGGGCACAGTTGTGAGAAAGCCTCTGACTTGGGTTTTTTGTTTATCACATTCTGGTGCAGAGGGAAGTTTTATGTGGGTTCATGCTGCTTTTCCATTCAAATTTTTCTTTAGCGTTTGAGGGAAAGAAAATGAAACTTAGCCAGGAGGCATCTCAGCTGCAAGTATGTTGATTTCCCTTACTGAAGAGTAGGAGGCAATGGAGCAGATCAATCAAATTTCCCACAATTTCTACCTCAAATGAATACCAGAGGGTCCTTTTTAAAAAATGTTAACAATATTGTCAGTACTGTTCGTTAAGTGTCCCTTGTACTCAACACAGTAGCAGAGCAAAACTCTTTTGTCCCTAATGGGCTGTGCTGTGCTTATCATGCAACATCATCAGGTGGTGACTGTGTCTTGTGCAATGTGTGTCTTTCAACAGCTGTGAGCAGCCATCCAGAATGGCCTTCCAGATGTTACCTAGAACATCTCTTTCAAAAGATCCCTTCTCTAGTTGTATCAGAAACACTTAGCAACACTCAGAACTGTGAGAAGTGTGACAATGCACAAATGTGATAATGTACACCCATGTCTTTCAGTTGGATTTGCGCTAATTCACACTGTATTGCAACTAGAGCAGGCTTAAGAAAGACACAAATTAAGCAGGAGAAGGCACTTGGTCTTGCTGAGCAGCGTAGTGGACAGCAGGATCTAAACTAATCCAGAATTCAGAGACTGAAATCCTGTCCTGCTGCAGTCAAGAGAACTAGCTGTTAATTTAAACAGGATAAGGATTTCAGCCAGAAGTGTCAGAATTTTCTGTTTAAATTATTAACTCTTTCCCCAGTATATATTTATAGAAAAGCATAAAAATTTAATATAGTTCCCTTTTTCTCTTTGCATTTTTACAACAAGAAAAAGTAACTAAATAAATTGCTAGTGGGATGAATTTTTCATGGTAGTTTACAGCCAGCGCATGGGTGTCTTCTAAATGAGGTGTGAAACCATGAAAACTGGGTTAATAATAAACGCCCTGACACAGCCTTAACGGTAATATTGACTAGCAGGCACCTATGTAATTACTTCTTCTCTATGGAGTGTGCTGAGCTTCTACAACAAATTTAAAACCTTATATTGTGCTTTCTTCTGTTAGAAAGTGTCTTAGTGAAAGCCTTTTATATTTATATATAATATGTACAAAGATAAAAGTTTCTGCATCTGAACTAACCCATCTACATTTTGTTCAGTTTGAAAAATAGAATCTGGCTTTTCTTTAGCAGATGTATTTCTTTTTCTATATTTCATACATTTATTGCATTTGAGATGCAGTGAAATGCCAAACAATACTTTGGTGACATGCAAAAATTATTTTTTTTAGCTATCCTATGCATGATATATTCTGTGGAATATAAATCCAGCTGGTAGTGCATTTAGCAGATTTTACCTGGATATTTTCAAACAGAAAGATTGCAGGAGCTTTAGAAACATTTTTGAGAAGGGCAGCAGGGCTGAGTGACATGTGGATGTGCAAAGAACAGATTACAGTTGAGATGTCTGTTTCTTTTGGAAGGAAAATGAGAAGAGGTAGGTGTGGTCTCTGTCCACTGACATCCCACTGAGTGGGAGTTTTACTGTTGTCTTTAACAAGATGAATCAGACTTTTGACAGCTAGTGAGGAAGAGGGATGCAGTCTAGATGCTGGAAAATATTTCAAAGGATGAAAATTTGTAAGCAGTTTTTGTCAAGCAGTCAACTAAAAGTTACTTAGTCCTTCAAAACACTTTAATTTTAGAAATCTCATCAAGATTGACTTAAAGACTCCTGCATGCTGGCAGCTGACTCAAAGTAGCATCTGCCAGCCTTCTCTTAGGTCATGACTGTCAATTTATGGTAGGTATATTCTCCAAGCCAGCAGAAAGGTTGAAAAATGAACCATCAAAACTGTGAAACAACAGTACTGAAAATACCTCTGCCTCTTTTGGAATCTTAGGGGGGCACTCAGCAGTTGGAAGTCCACAACAGCACTATACAGGTGGACAATATGTATGTACATGCACATACGTATGCTTCCTTTGTCAGACCAAACTGACATGGTAAAAATTTGTATTTTATGCTGGTCTTTTGCTTGGGAGGTAAATTTGTTCATCCTCAGAGCCTACTTAAGACTTCGGATTTGGAATATGTGTGCTAGTAAAGGATTTCTAATTGAAAACAAAGATGCTGAGTATTTTGTGTGCATGAACTAGGATGGATCCATTAGTTTATATGAGGTGAAGTCAGTTTACAGCAAGTGAGAGTTTAAGTGTTTGTTTTTCAGACTAGAAATTCCCAGAGGTATTGGGGGAAAAAAACACACCTACAGGGCAATCTATTGCAAACCCATCCTGGAATCATTCTCTCTCCTCTTAAAAATGAAAAACTCAAACCAGGAGGACAGCTTGTTCCTCTCCAGTGGTCTCAAAACTTCATTCTTGGCTCTGTTTAATACCCTTTCTTTTTCTGCTCTCACTACTGCCAAAAAAGGAGACATGTTTTCTGGTGATAATTGGTAAGAATAATACTTGCATTTACAATGTGTTTTTTGTAGATTCTGTTTCGACCTGGTGAGTGAACTAAAACATGTTACCTACAAGTACTTTTTATGACCTTCTTGGCATTCAGTTGTGTTTTAAAACAGACAAACTACAGAATCATGGATGGGATGTGGCCTGACTGTGCTTTTAAGCATCTTGACAAATGAGATTGGTTTCAAGAGACAATTACAATTCCCCTGATGGTGGTGAAACCCCACCAGAAGGTGTAAAGGAGCTCTTTCATTACTACTACTGCAGTACATTTGGTAGAAAGAGCAGACCAAGCTTGTGTAGCTGTGCATCTGTTACTGTTGTTGCGTTAGTTGTCCATGACCATTTCCTTACCTTCCAGAGCAGTTTTTCCCTCTGTGTATTGGCTATAAGCACCTACAGCCAGCCAGTTAGACCAGTAACTTTTTCACTTTCCATTCCTTCCTTTTTCCTTTGTCATTACTCGGCAAGGTGCCTAATGCAGTCCAAATGCCTTGCTCTTTCAGTGGGATTTGTAATACCAGGAGTGACAGGGTTACAGCCCAGGAGTTTTTAAAGTACAAACCTGTTGGTGACTTAAGGGAAGATAAGTGTAAAGCAGATTTGAACAAGCAAATACTTTAAAAGAAATTTGGAATGTAATTTTCAATTTTAGTGTGACCTGACTGATTACAGATGAAGTGATAAGTAGAGCTAAATCCTGTGATGACCTGCTTAATCCAGTCCAATCCACTCAGATCAGGAGAGAAGTGTGTATACAGTGCCTCACCTCTAGAGAGGCAGACTGATCACCTGCACCATATCCCTGTTAGGAATTTATCTGTTACTGAGCTGCTGTTCTCCCAGATGTTAACACACTTGCTAGGGCCTCTATTGAATGTGGCCATGAGCATTGCTTTGCAGCAGAGAATACTATTCTCCTGTCCCTGAAGAACTGCCATGTTGTTATGAAAACTGGCTTATGGAAGGACTAGCAAACACTCATATTCTTCTCTCCTTGGCCTGGGTTGCTAGAAGTATAATTTCCTCCATGTTACAGAGGAGGAAATTATGTTGGGAAAGAGTGAGACAACTGCAGGAAGTCAGTGGCAGAGGTTTGAACAAAGCCCAGGTTTCCTGGTGGTGAAGCAGCTCATCTGAATGCTAAGTGTGTTTCTGCCAGAGGTGGCAAAGTGGTGACCCAGGTGCTGCAGGACACTTGAAACCTTCAGCACTGCCTCAGGCAAAGGAAGCTGACAGCTGTCAGGTGTCTGACCACAAGGAAAAAAAAAAAAAGAGCATTTTCCTTTTCCAATGTTGCTGCATATAGGGTATAGAATCTCTCACTTAGGGGGTCAATAGATGGCTTGACTTAGAGTGTCAAGATTAGGACTAAGTGCTATATTTTTATGTATTTAACTGGCATGTATATAAAATACACTTAGGTATGAATTAGCAATAGTGCAAGTTACAAATATGCAGGTGAATCAAAGGAAACTTACTCCAGAATCATCTTTTCTCTACTATTACTTCCTTTTTTCAGATGTCCATTGCCTCAGTTTTGGATTTTATCAAGGTACTCTAAAAGCTCAATTCTGAAAAACATGTTTTAAAAATAGTTTGCATGATTTGCAGTCTGGACTGTGTGGTCATCGCGCCATGTGTTGTCATATAACAGCTGTTGGATCTTCCTCAGCCTATTGATGATTTGCACTGGGGTTTCCTTTTCACAGTGCAGCAAATCCCTTGGAAGTTAAGGATGCTGTGGTTGGAGACCTTAGCCTTTACTATAAAAAAATTAATAATGTTTCCCATCTGTCACCTGTATGACTGCAGCAATTTCAGCTTGGATAGGCTTTCCAGGAGGTGCTGATTTTGGGATGGCAGCTCTGAAGGCTTGCAGGTGTTGCCAGCCTCGCCAGTGGAGTGAACATCAGCAGTTTGCACTGCTAGGACCCTGCACCTTCACCAACAGTGAAGGGCAGAGTCAGACGGAGTGCACCAGCCACCAGGCACACACTTTCAGGGTACAGACAGGCTGGCATCTATGTATGGCCTTGTGGTCAGTAGGAGCTAACAATGATTTGGAGACCATTTTTTGCAATCTTCCAAGCTACTTCTTGACTTATTTTGTCAGAGAGAAACCTTCCTAGTCTGCAGGATCTTGTTTGTGCTGCTTAGGATTCTTTGTCCCCTTATTTGTTGAAATTTCTATTTCTTTTTACTCCAACATATGTTAGAAGATAGTAATTTTTTAACCTGCATAAATGCAGCATCTATTTCATAGTAACTTTTCCCCTACAGTTCCCTATTTTTATTGCTCTTGAAAACAAATGCACTCATCCAATGTGCTCAGCATTAGATTTGCTGGTCTTTTTACAGTCAGGGTATTTTATCTTGCCCTTTAACCTACTGTAACCCATTTGTAGCCTCTTCTTTTTACCAGGATCAAGTGGGATACTTTTTGGAATTGCTGGACTTTAAAACATCATGTTTCATTTTGTAGCTTGGCTACAGCAATTTTCTTTCATAAGTATTAGATTGTAAATAAATAAATAAGCTTG
The DNA here is from genome assembly GCA_013401135.1 of Cettia cetti. Classification (NCBI taxonomy): domain Eukaryota; kingdom Metazoa; phylum Chordata; class Aves; order Passeriformes; family Sylviidae; genus Cettia; species Cettia cetti. Next base: position 31,197 of record VZUI01038338.1, on the reverse strand, counting down.
TAAATAAATAAATAAACTAGATGGTAAATTAATAAATAATAGATTGTAAACAAATAAACTCTATTCTGGTGAACAGAAGTTGTTATCTTAGAAAAGAAAAAAAATTGATGTTGAAATAGGAGATTACAGAGGGAGCTCTAAATTGAGAAGTGATAATAGGTATAATACTTCTTTCCTAGCAGCCTTTTCATCTTTTCCTTCTTGATAATTTGTGCTTTGTCTTATAAATTCCCACAGAAATTAACAATAGGCACCGTAAGAGTGGCACCTAATCAAAAAGCCCTTGTGAAAAGGAGTTTTCTGAATGGGTGAGCATCCACATGTGGGCCATCTCAAGCAGTGGTACATGGGAGAGGAACACTGGTGGCACTATATTAAAGCAATAAGGCCAGGTTTTTATCCACTACACCTAGATGCAGCAAAGCATTTGCAAAAGCATCACAGTGAGTTGTTTTCACCAACCAATGTCATGACTCACAAGGCTCTGTGAGAACCAAAGGATGTGACCATGCTTTCTCTACCATTGGTTTCTCTGCAAATGGATGGAAGATAGACCATGTTGTAAAGCAAAGCATTTTTAAGGCTAAAAGGAGAACAGAGGGAAAATACCCATACCTCAGCTGGCACAAAGCTTTTATTTAAGGCTCATGGTTCTGAATGGGTGAACTCAATTAATTATAAATGGTTCAGCTATGTAAACAGGAGAACAACTGTGTTGTGAAGACACAGAAGTCTCTTTTCTTCTGTTTAATTAATGCTTACAAGACCTATGCAGGTAAGTCTTCGGTGTACAAAGAAAAAACCTCAAAGCATACTGTTTTTCAGAACCAACTGAACTTTGGGAAATTTTGGTCACTGGGCAGTTACTGTGCAGGGCTGTTATTTTCATCCTGTATTTAATAAAGTAAGAAGTATTTAGTGTTAGAGTTAAATATGGTTTGTTGCTGATCATTTCCTTTCTGTAAAGAAGGAAAAAATTAATGTGGAAAGGAATAAAGTGTTTTCAAGATGGTGAAACCAGGAACTGGCGTGCCAAAGATGTCAAGCTCCATTGCACTGTTATCATGCTGTGACTGTCTTCTGCTGTCAGTAGATTTAAGATGCCAAAACTCAGGTGCAACTGTCCTCATTTTCTCCTCACACTGAGTAGATCTGTTACATGCCTTGCAAATAAGACCAGATAATTCCAAGATGAAGGAAGATGTGCATGCCTCCCCTTGTGCTGCTTTGTTGTACATTTTCCTTGACTTTATTGCCACAGCCTGAACTACTGACCTTCATTTTAGTCTTCTGTATTTTAAAAATTATTCTCTTCCAGAACTGTCTGCAGGTAGTCCTGCTCTGAGTTAGTGTCCAGAAAGGGAAGAGCATGAATTGCCATACTTGCCATTGTGTCCTTCTTGGTACACATAACAATTACCGCCTGTGTAAGAGAGTATCACAATATCACAGTATCTCTTCTTAATCTTCTCTGTGAGCTCTTATTTCAATCAAAAGGGAGTGTTTTGATGATTTCTTTAGTTTGTATTAGTGTTTGTACTATGACAGCAATGAACAGTCTTTGTTGTATGATGTGTAATTTCCTTAGTCACTCAAAATTAGTTCTTTAATTTGGTGATTAGAAGTAGCAGCAGTGAAGAATAATGTGCCTAGTGTAGTGGGTAACTGAAACCATTTGAGCATTAGAAAGCTGCTTCTAAAAGCATTTTGAATATTCATTCCACCATCTTAAATTGACCATTTTTTGCTTCATTTTTATGGAGATATTAGGCTAAAAATATATTTAGATATGAGCAGAGACAAGGAATGTGTGCATATTGAATTATGATAAGGGTATTAAAATAGGAAAGCAGCCCTTATTATGGTATTGCAGGTAATGGTGCTAAGGTCTTGAATTCTCTTTTACATCAAGTGCAAAGGATTTTTTCTGGGTAACATTCACTTCTTGTTGCTCAAGGACTTGATTGCCAAACTCTCTTTGTGTACTGCTTGGCACATGCTTGACTGACTGTAATAGCTTCCAATCAGCGAGAACGCTGAGTTTTAATATTGCATGGTCTGGCTGCTAAAAACATGGACTGTTGTTCTAAGGCATTCTTATAGTGACTGAGCAGATCTGAGAAATGTGAATAGATAGAGCTGACTGGCAGGGTTGGCAGAGTAACAAGAAAGGAGGTAACGTGTAAGAGGAGCTGGGGGAATGGCGAACACCAGGATGGTTTGTTTTGGCACTGGTCTTCAACAGTAACTTTCTTGAGGGGAAAAAAGAAAGGCTGACTCAATGAAATGTTCTGTTTCTAAGGTGAAATTCAGTTATGCTTCTCAGACTGCGATTAAAGACCAGCTAAACAAGTACCATAGCAGGTGGTACTAATGTAAATGAAAATATGAATCATTCCTGATTTCCTCCCCAATTGGCCAGGTTCAGAGTTGCAAGGGATTCCTTTTCATGTTGTCCTCTGCCATCACAAAGCAAGCACTGGGTAAAGTTATGGTTTATGCCTTCCTAAATGCAATAATTGTTGATCATAAAGCCAATGTAATTTTCTGCTTCTATAAATCCAAAGGAACACCTATGTTTTGAGATCGAGGAGAATGAAAACATGTTACAATGGAGAGGGCCGTGTTTGAGGCACTTGGCTTCTGAAGTTCACACATTATCTCTTGCTCATGGCTGTGCCTGAAGGCATAATCCAGTCGTATGTATTTAATTAAGACTTTAAACTACAATTGCCCTGATAAAAGCAAAGAGCTGATGGTTCACAGGCATCTGCTGTATGAGGCTGTTAACTTAAGGCAGACACAATACCTGAAAGCCTAAAGGATATATTGCAATAGGGACTGTTGATAACTTCATCTGGAACACCCCAGTGGCTGTACATCCAAGCGAAGAGAGGGGAGAGGTCCCCAACTCTGCCCATCCCTCCTCTTTTGTGGAGTTGTGCATGACTGTACAGAGGTTATACTTTTGTCATCTCTGAGTCACCTTCACAGTTCCTCTGATGACACTCAGAACGAAGCTCAGGGCATCAGTGTATACTCATTTTCTGCCTGTTATTTCTTGTGGTTTAATATATATAGGTGTAAATTAAAACACATTATATTTCCAGTTCAGATTATTTTCCTGAATATGTCAGTGACTCTAATGTCACTAAAGGACCAGTGCTACAGTGAAATAGATGGCTTTCTTCATGGGAGGCAGAAGGGGCTCATTTCCAGTGTACTGAAGGCATAGAGATTTTTTGTCTGCTATTCAGTTTTGATAAAGAACTGTTGAGTCCGTTGTAACCAAGATGATAGCCATTTTAAAACAAAAATTTTATTTAAAACCTTGGTTGTAATTGTTGCATTTCAGAAGTAATTTTAGATCATGTCCCGCAAATAAGATGAATCGTGTTAGGTTTTGCCTGCAATGTTGATTTTCATGCAAGGTGCACGAGTGCTAAACTTTAGGCATGTTGTTCAGTTATTATGGATTCAAAAATCACACAGTTAAAGTACTTTGATGATCACAAGTTTTTTTCAAATTAATTGCTTGCTTGCTAATGCTTATGATGAAAAAGTCATCCTTAAGCTGATTTACATAAAAACATTGGATCCCTGTAGGCTCCGGAGTTTCATTAAAGTCTCAGTCTTGGTTTAGCCCTTGTAATTTGCTATTTGTAATGACTAAAATGTATCTCTCAAACAGCTTTTCCTTCTGATGAAAGATAGGTAAGTTGTTACAACCCTCCCATTCCCAACTCTTATTCACCCAAACTGGTGCCTATCAGTCCTTTCTTTACAACAGTCCATAAAGGCAGAGTAGATACATATCACTGTTAACTGTAAATAAATAAATTAAATTCTTGCCTGTTCTGGGCTGAATCCTGCTGTCCTTATGAATATGAAATAAATAGTTCTGTTGGTTAAAATGGGATGAGAGATGACTCAGTGCCAGCAGTGGTAAGGCTGTGTTCCTGTCTTTTTCTGGCCCCAGCCCCCTCCCCCACTCTCCATCTGAAGACAATATTAGGAGGAAACTATTATTTTCAAGATTATTATTTTCAACTGCCTGAGCAAACAAAATTTCAAGTTCACTACTCTCATGACACAATAAAATTCAAGTGCTGGGGTAATAGTTGTAGAACATGTGCCAACACAAACTGCAGGTTCTCTTCCCAGCTACAAAAGGGCTAAGACAACTTTTTATTATAGACATTTAACATCTTTAACTACTGTGTGGGCACTGGTATCCTTCCACTGACCTTTCCCATGATGGCTATCTGTGGAAGCTTTGGCTTGATCTACTCTGCCTCACTCAATCTGCCTTGACTCCAGTTGTCAGTCTAAATGCCAGATTTAACTGGGCACGTTATGGTACAGACCCTTGTCCATGATGAACTAGACTATCATGAAGAATGCTGGAAGGCTGCAGATTTTAATGCATTCCAACTCCTACCTGTCTGGAGAGAATTTTAGCCAGCAGACTGACCTGAGATCCCATTGCCGTCTCCCTGCAGTTGCTTGACTGGGAGCTTGAATACAAGAGCCCCTGTACATGCATTGTTTTCCCACCATGAAGGCAGCTGGCAGTGCTCATTTGTTCTGGCAAGACTGAAACTGTGCTCTGCTACCAGCTCCCCTCAGATCCTTCTCTGCTCAGACCTATAAGCACCACAAATCACAGTGGTTTTTTTCTTCACCGTTTTACCTGGTTTTGTCCTTGCTCCTGTTTCCCGCCCTATGCTCATAATACTCCCAGCCACTTCTCTCTCTTCCTTCAAAGAGGGCAAATTGAGAGTGGATTCATATTCTCCTCTTTCATGCTACTTGGATACTGGGGAGATACCCAGAGGTGCAGTACTCCTGCTTCCAGATGAGGCACAGCCAGGGGAAACTTAGATCTGTATTGCAGAAAAAGCCTGTCTTACAGCCAGTTTGGAACATGCTTAGCACAGCTATGATTTCCTGGGCATTTAGATGGTAAAATCAAATATATCTGAAATGAGCATATCAAACTGAATTTTTTAGACAGGCTTATAAATTGGATGAATTTTAATGTACTTTTACAGGAACACGAGGAGATATGGAGCAGAAGTCACTAAATTAAGCACATATTAACTTGGGTGGACAAAAAAAGGTCTTCAGAAATTTTTCATGGGTAAAAACCCCATGGTGTTTCCTTATCCTCAGCTACAAATTTCTGGATGAAATTTTCTTGCTGTGCCTTTCTGAAGATAAACGTCGGACATCCAGCACACAAAATTTTATTCCAAATGTGTGTATATTTGAAAATGTAGAAGCATCTGCAAGCAAGGTTTATAATGAAAAATGTCAAACAATTTTTATAATCAGCAATGCTGGATGTACTGCCTGTGTGGAGAAATACATAAAAGAAATACATAAAAGTGAAATGTATAAGCACACATCCATTCCAGCTGCTAGCATTCTTTAGTAATGAGTCTTGCCAATAGGACAGCTTTTATGAGGGCAGCACATAAGCAGCAGCCTATTGAAATTAGATCTGTATGTTTTCTCTGAACAGCAGTTTACAGAGCCACCTTCCTGCAGTAGAGAGTCCTAGATGCCTTTATTTTCATGAGGCAAACATGGTGTGATTTTGTCTTGGGCTCAGGAGTCCACACCTGAAAAACTTCCCAGTGCAGTCATGGGTAAGCAGATACATGTCACTTCCTATGAACAGCATAGTAATAGAGGTGGATTGTACAAATCTAGACTCAAAATCAGTGTAGTATGGAGCTTGCAATACTGAGGGCTCAAACAAATGAAGTTAGGACAGAGGAGATTGGACCACTGAATATGAAGATTCGTGACTACACATTTGTTAATAGTGTAGTAATTTCCCCTGCTACTCTTGTCATAGAGGTAGCTGCTGAATCAAATTATCAAGCAAGGGAAATAAAAATGAAAGTCAATAGGGGAGAGTATCTGCAGATCAACGGAACAAAGAATCAATGATATAATAAATGATAATAATCAGCTCTCCTGTTATAAAGGAGATAGCTCCAACCCTCAGTGTGCAGCCCTTGGGCAGGAACAGTCTGCAACAACTTCTGAAGATAAAAGAAAATACTAAGATCATCTTACCTGTTCTTCAAATATCAGTTACAATTACAAATACTGAAATATATTATTGATGCAGAATCAAGGTTATTTGAATGTCCTAACTGTGCATTTCTGTATCTTGACAAGTGTGGATTTTTGGCTTAAGTTAAAACTTGATTCAAAATTTTCTGAGTGTTCTACTGCTTGTTTTTGAGCTATTAGATTTTCCTTGCAAATATTTGTGCCTCAAATTGCTGACATGTTCTGGTCAGCCTTAAGTCTGGCTCCAGATACTTTTTTTTTTTCTTTCTTACTGGGAAACGTTATGATTATCTAAAAGCTGAGACTACAAAATCTCAAGCCTTGCAGTTTCTCCAAAGAAGCCTGTTGGTTGTGCACATTTTAGAGCAGAGCAAGGAAAAAGTCATCAGAGAAGTTGAAGAAATTCTGCCCCAGGGATTAAAGAAACACATCTGTTTAGACCTTGTTTACTAAACTGTTACTTGTCTAAAAACTGAGATGCTTTTGGAAAGCCACAGGTGTTGTGATACTAAACACATACTGTGAGCAGATGGAGTCTACAGCTTAAGGAAATACATGGTCCATAGGCAGCTGAGTAGCAAACCAGCTTGATGGCTGTAGTGTCAACCATTGCATGTTGGAGACAGCCAATGCTTGGAACAGTCAGTTTTTCTGATAGAACACCAGAAATAAAAGCCATTGTTTGCATGGAGCAGCAGCAGACCTGCATGATGGAAATAAACGGTACCATGTATCAACATTTTAACTACAAATTAGATCTGCCAGTAATGACTTTACCTTTTATCTTCGTCATGAGTATTAATTCTTTGCTGACAGGGCAGGTACAAAATTGTGCGAAACTACCTAAATTTATCTAAAAGCTATAGATGCTTAGGGAAAAGGCTCACGCTGATGCAGGAATGCTGGGTCTCACCTCTTTGTCTTGCCCAATTCACCTGCTCTCTACACTTCCAGTCATATCCATAAAGAGGAGATGGGCACTGGAGGCAGCAACAAGTAAGAAGGGAGGTCAGACATGAGAGGTAGACATGACGAGCACACCAGGTTTCACAGGTAGCTGCTGATACAGTTTATAAATTGTGCTGCTCCATGCTGCCTGAAGGTTTCAGTGACTCTTTCTTTCTTCGACTTTCTTAGTCTTTCCTTGTCTGCCTTTCCTTGCTTTGTTTCCTTTTCCCTGCTTTCTTTTCTTTTAGTCTCTTTTAGTCTTGTTCACACAGTTGTAGTCTCTGCTTTCTCCCCTGTCCCATTCTGTGCAGTGATTTTGTTGTAATCTCAATCCTCTCCTCTCCTCCCCTCAAGGACATTGCTTAGTCACTTAGTTCTGCATATAAACTGCCTTTAATCCCTCTCTGGTTTGGCTTCCCATTGTAATTCCTTGTCCTGTTTTTTTCATATGCCTCTCCCAATTTCACCATTGTATTCAAAAAATTCTCGCCCTCCACTGACTCATAGTCTTCACTTTAACACAAGTTGTCTCCACTTCTAGAGATTACTGTGGCTACTGTAATTCAGGATGGTCCAACAGCACAGCATCATGTATTTACTTATTCCACTTCTGGCTCCTCTCTAGGGAAAACTTTATGACTCATAACTTAATTGCTTTGCTGTATGATTTGGTTCACTTGGTTCCCAACCACTTACCAGAGACAGCTACCTTTTCATTACTGGTTTTGACACCTTTCATTCTTTATGCACAATGTTTGTCCAAAAGAGCAACAACAGCTCTTTTAGTAATAGATTGAATTGATCAAAAATGACTCAGATTTTGAGACTGGCATTACTTCCCTGAGAGGTTTTTACAGCAGTGAGAAATGCCTACCTAATGCCTAGTCATCTCAGCTATTTAACTGAAACAAAAGGTGTCATGGGAGTAAATCACAGCAAGCTTGTTGAAGTGCCCCAGGTGCATCTCACACTCCTAGTTGCCTCTCCCAAAGAATATAGTCTTCCTTGAAATACTCATTTGGGTGATCTGGTTTTTTTTTAGCTCAACAAGAGAAACTGCATAATCTTGGCAGAGCTTTTTTTTAAATTTGAAAGAATGAATCCACCTTTAAGTGAAAACTAAGCCTCTGAGATCAAGTTGATCTTAGTAAGCAAGGAACAGAGAATTAATTATAAGATCAAGTGAACTTTTGAAAAGACATTTAGGACAGTTTTGACAACTCTGAGGGAATGAAGAAGATGAGTAGGAATGGAAGTATTTTAAAGAGAAAGTATCAAATAAACCAACAGGACAAATAACAGTGACAGGAAAGTGATGGTAGGAACTAGGAGACCTCTTGGAGACTTTCAACCTTTAGTACCTCCAGTTGCAATTCATCAACGGACCCTACTAGATTTTACCTCCTCTCACTTCAGTTTCTTAAGGAATCAAGTGTTTTCAGGGGCTGGATGGTTGCAGAGGCAGTGTAAACTATTGCCTGAGGAATGTTCAGCTGGTAAATTAATAATCCGGTTAAATTTGCAAAACTGATTCGGTAACTGAGATAACTCAGGGCTTTGATAGTGAAATCATTTTTGTGAAATTAACTTTTTTTTCTTGTGAGAGGTATGAAGCCCTATGACGAGTTTCTGTGGCAAAAATCAAACTTCTCAGTGCTTTCCTCTGAATAGGGAGGGGTCTCTGTGGTGTCCGGGGATGAAGTACATCTCAGTTCCCCTCCCTTCCTCGTAATCCGTGTGGCCCACACAGGTGCTTGGTGCAAGGAGGAAAACAGAATCACCCCTCCTGTTCCCTGGTTCTGATTATTTTGCCTTGCTGTGCCTTGAGGGCCTTCCTTTGGGGCAGCTGGTTTTTTTTGTGCATCTGCAGTAGTTACAGTAGTGAATCTGAGCATACAACTGGGGATTTTCTTATTTATACCAATGCAGCAGAGAGCTGTAACACAGTCAGTGTATAATGGTGTCATGGTTCAACCCCAGCGAGCAGCCAAGTCCCACACAGCTGCTTGTTCACTCCCATACCAGTGGGATCGGGAAGACAACTGGAAGGGTAAAAGCTAGAAAACTCATGGGCTGAGGACAATTTAGTAGGGTAAGTAAAAACCGTGGACAGAAACAAAGCAAAACAAGGAATTTTATCACCACTTCCCGTGGGTAGGCAGGTGTTCAACCATCTCCAGGAGAGCAGGGCCCCATCACGTGCAATGGCTGCTTGGGAAGACAAACACCATCACTCTAAACATCCCCCCTTTCTTCCTTCTTCCCCCTACTTTATAAACTGAGTGTGATGTCATGTGATTTGGGACATCCTGTTGGTCTGTTTGGGTTACCAGCCTCTCATGTGTCTCTTCCCTCTTTTCTATGCACACCCAGTCTAATCCTCAGTATGGCAGTACAAAAAGCAGAAAAGTCCTTGGCTCTCTGTGAGCCCTGCTCAGCAACAACAAAAGCATCTTTATCTTATCAACCCTGTGTTCAGCACAAATCCAAAACACAGCCCCATACCAGCCACCGTGAAGAAAATTACTCCAGCCAAAAGTGGCACAAATGGAGATACCAAGCCTGGTGTAAAGGGAGTATAGTGCTGTTTTGTTCTTTATCCAAGTGAATTGCTGAGTTGATAGTTGCCACGGGCAGGACTACTTCTGAGCATCTTTAGGCATCTCATCTCTTGGATGATTTACCAGTTTCACTGACATTATTGCTAACTGAAAGAAGAATTTAACCACATTACTTCCTGACTTTAATATCATAACTTCATTTCTTGGTCCAGTGATTTCTAAATAATTAGAGATGAAAATAACAATAGCGTACATTTATTTATAACTGGGGATTATATTGGACAACACCTGCTCCTGACCTGTACACTCTGCCATGTAGCTAGGGGAGCAGGACAGAGTTAAATGGTCTTGTTGATTTCAGAACAAGCTAATCTACAAGACTACAATGTGAGCAGTCTTTGTAATTTACAAATGCCAGCTGGATAATATTCAGGTTAATTTATATCACTGCCTTACCGATACTTCCAGTGCTTTCTGTTCATCTGCAGAGGCAGTGGTACCAAGCCCACAAGTTTCTGCATCTGTTTTGGAAATGTCTCAGAAGTGATTCAGGAATGCAAGAGCAATCTTCAGGTGCATCAAAATGTTAGGACTCTATTGCAGTGAAAAACATGGTGCCAGCCATGCTATGTTGAAAGAATGGTCCATGGCCAAAAAATGGCCAACTAGGATCCTAATGGCATTGTTACACATAAAGAAATTGTATATAATTTTTCAAGCTTTATTCTTGCTGAAGTTTCATCTCTCCATTGAAAATAGTAATTTGCATAATATTTTCAATCTGAAAACAATATGAGCAAAAGGGGGAGAAAGGAATCTAGAAAAAAGAAAATGATCCCCTAATGCTTCTAGAGCAATTTCTCAACCTTTGAAGGCCTTCATAAGACATATTCTCTCAGATCTATTCTCTGAAAACCTTTGATGTTTCATCACCTAATCACCACCTTTACCACTTCTTGATGAATGGCCCCAGCTGTGCCACTGTTTTGGATTGGGTGTGACACTTGCATCTCTCTTGAGTTGCTTTCTTGCGGTTTGCACCTGTATGTGGGCAGTTTGTTTGCAAATTAAATTAGAAATAGTAATGTGAAACAGAGAGGAATCTGTAATAACCACATGGTTGTTTTCCAAATACATATTCAGTCATATTAGTTGTCCTTTGTCCTTGAAAATGGTACTAATATCCAGATTAACTACGTATGGATATATTATCTCCTTCTGTTCTAATACTTTTAGTTTAATTAAATGGATTCTTTTAAGATTTTCCCAATGCACACGGTAACTGATTTCCTACTTGTCAACGTATGACAAGATTTCCTGCTGTGGGGTCTGAACATTGTCGTACAAGCTAATACCTGAAGTTATAGTTTATTAACTGCAAAAGTTAATAATTTTTTAAAGGCTTCTCTTTATTCTAGCTCTCAATGTTCCATGCAAACTGTAGCCAAAAACCTCCAGGGGAGAAGAAAATTAAGATTTGAATAATTGGTGAGAACTGCATGTTTTAGCTATTGTGATATCCTCAGCTTTTACTGTCCTCTCAGTGAGTAAATGAGGTAGCTGCTGAGCTGTTAAAAGTCCTGTAGAGAAAATTACAATGTGAAAATACAATCTGGACTTGCAGTTTTTCTGTCCCACAGGCTCATCCATTTTTTTTTTTTGCTGCCAAAAGGAAACAACTGCTGCTCCCAGGTGCAACAACAGGGTTGCTTGCTCAGCTGCACTGACACCTCAAGTAAATATCTTGAACTTGCAGAATTTCGTTTGGGGGTATAGTTTTGAATAGTTTCAACCCCAGAATGGGCCCCACAGCCTCTCGTGGAGGTGCTGAAGGACTCTGTATTCTGTTCCAATTCTTGTGGAAAGCTGTGAAGTAAATGGGACACATGTACACATTGTGGATATAGTGGGAGAGGTTGTATTTTCACTCTATGAGCAGAACTGTGCAACTGGTCGTCTGGTGAAGAGCAGGCTGTGGGGATGGAAGATATAGTGACAGATTAAGTGCACTGGCACTGTGCTTCCCATCGATGGACTGCACATTCCTGCAGCACCCCTCAGGTTAGAGGCCTGGGAAGCCATCTGAAAGCGAGTAGTCCTTGAATACTTGGGAACAGTGCCTCTTTGCTCATTGCCAAATGACATGTAAAAGTTGGGAAGGTTTTACACTTCTATAATTATTTTGTCTTTCAAAAAATATCAGGATTTCTCTTTCCACCTATGTTCCTGTGTAGGTATCAGGGTAAGCAATTCAGGCCTGTGGTTTTGAGGGTCTCCACCACCTTTCATGTCCCAGGTTTCACTTCCACCTGAAGTGCTACACAGTTGTTTTTTGGATCTGCAAACAGCAGATCACAGCACCATAACTTGTGATCACAGTCTCAGCTCTTAACATTTTTTGTCACAGCTGCAGTGATTTGAATAATTTTGTTACTGATAGTAAAACTGCAATGCAATTTGTATGTTAAAGCAGGTAAATGGCTTTTTTTTAATTGTTTTTGTACGTAGGCACTGTAGTTACAGTGAGCATTTTTGTGGCTCTGCTGGCAAAGGCTGGTGTTTTCCCTGTACTACAGCAGCAGCTGCAAAGCAAGGTCTTAAGGAAAATCTTGGAACAGATGAACATTTCCATGTCATTATCCTGTTAACTAGAAGATGTGAAAGCTGCTTTTATTTAAACAGGCATTTTTCCGATCCCACAAACGTACCTGTTACATATGTAGCACTGCAAAATTGTTGGGTCCTGACTGTACACAGACACATACCAGGCCAGTTCACATCTAGTGTACTATAGAAGAAAATTCTTGCATGCCAGCAGGCAGGCCAGGATGAGCTCCAGCAAGTCACCAGTTCCACACAGGTGGGCAAATAGCAGCACTTTGCATCTGTTTGTAGTCACAGACCAACACAGAAGCTGGCTGGAACTGTCTTTCCTTCTTGTAGCAGGCGAGAAAGTGAGTTGTGAGGGGCTGATTAACAAGAAGCTGTTTTCACCTATGTGCCTCGGTAAATTTTTGAGATGAGTTTTCCTCAATGTCAATGCATATGGCAAAAGGCAGTGCTATGAGTGTCAAAAATCATGACCTTTCTTGTGTTCCTCACCTAATTTGAATCTTTAGAAGTGAGTGGAAATACACTAAGGCAGGGTCTGGTGGTACTCTGCTATTCCTGAAAATGCATTAATGTAGTAACTGGCAGAGCAGTTAATCTGTGGAAATCTACGTCCTTGCCCTGACCAAGGCCAGAACAAATTGGCATAGTGAAACCTGTCAATGAGCAGCTATGCAATCTTGTCCAAAGGAAGTTCCTCAATTTCTCTGCACATTAATGCTTGGTATGTCTGAACAGGGAAGATTTTTATGTCCCTACTTTTTTCCTTCCTAAAGGATGCTAAATAAGTGCTCTAAGGTCTGTTTGTGTTAACTTCTGCTCAGAATAGGTTTGGATTTTAACTGTTTTAAATCCATGAACCAAACTCTAAATTTCACCCTGGCAAAGGGGAAGATCAGAGGCAGGAAGTTTCTTGTTGTGCCATTCAGCCAGAATGAACCATATGCAATTTAACTGCTTGCCAGCCTTGTGCCTGTGAACTGCAGCTGACCGTGCAGATTACCCCTGCCAGTTTTTCTAATCCTAAATATCCCTTTTGGGTTTTTTTTAGCTGAAACAAAGATCTGCTTCAAGTACTACCATGGCGTGAGTGGGGCGCTACGAGCCACGACTCCAAGTGTGACAGTGAAAAACAATGCAGCTCCTGTAAGTTATGCTGACATTTTTTATTTCCACGTATGTTCTGTTGTCATTGTGCTATGCCTTACTTTCCCTGCCTGCTTTATATATCTTTATATCAAAATTGAACATAATATTTGCTCTTCGTTGTATTGTGGTACAGAGAAATGGGTAGTCTTTCCATGAAGATGTGGGCTTATATGCCAAGAGAATGTAGATTCAGCTCTGAATCTGTCACTGATAACCTCTCTGATTTGAGGCAAGTCCCACATCCTAGCTGTATCCTGTTCTGTAAAGTTGTCTTCTCTCTCCTGGCTGCTGTGAGATTTGAGCGATACCCCTAGAGGATTTGGAATCCTTGGACGGTAAATACAGTGAGTGTCCAGAAAGGGAAAAGATTTTCCTCTTCTAAAGTGCTTATTTTCAAAATGAGCATTTTCACATCAGTGCCTCTGAGTTCCAGGAACAAGCACACTGTGACATGCCCCCATCAGTGGTGAGAAGTGGGCACTTGGGACCTGATCTGTCAAAGGACTGAACATCATTTTTGACAGATTCAGGCTTCATTGAGAGCAATTTTGATTTGCTAGAGCCTTGCAAAGCTCTGTGGCTTAGATATCTCTAAAAAGCTATATATCTTGTCTGATATTGGGAAATTTTATCACCCTGAGAGTGAAATATCTTTTAGAAGCCCACAAAGAGACTTGATGACCTCCAAAGCTTGTCTGGCCTTGCGGACAGTGTTTCACTGCCTGCCAGGCTTGGCAGAGACCTGCACGAGCTGAGGAGTTGTATTCCAACCAGCATAAGAAAAAGACTAGTTCAGACATTGTTTAGTCTGGAAGATGGGTTCAGAAAAGAACAGGAAAGAATTGTCTTGCCTGTGGGTATATGTAGGTTTTGGTGGACATCACTGAAGCTTAATTTTTTAGCTTTTTTTTTTTTGTGTGTGTGTGTTGTTTGTTGATGTTGCTTTTGTTGTTGTTGCTTTTTTTTTTTTGGTGTAGGTTTTTGATTGGTTTTTTCCCCCAGTCCAAAGTTAGTATTTCTAGAAAGTCTGAAAAGTCTCCCATGCTGTGTGTTGGCTGTATCTGATTCCACCAGAGCCAGAAAGGATTCATTTTTTCACCCTTGAGCCATGAAAAGACTTTCAGGGGTTTCTCTTTGCTTTCTTTTGATGCACAATAGAGCTGCAAACTAGATGCTGGGTAGGGGCTGCTGGCACATCCTCTAGGACTAAAAGGCATTCATGTCTCATTGTGCTTTTCTGACATGTTTAGCCATTCATCAGTTTTAGAGCCTGGAGAGTTTCCTTCAGCTGTCTTCAGAAGAATATTAGGATGTGGCCTTGGATATCTTTATTGGGAGGGATGCTGAAAAGTTCTTTTTAGCCTATAGTGATTTACACCTTGTTACCCCAGGACTTGTTGCTCATTTCCCAGTTGTAGTAATCTGATGGGATAATGTCTGTCATTGATTTAGTCCCTGTCTTCTCTGAAAGGTAAGCCAGCCATCCAAGGGGATAACTACCAGTAGGGTGAGAGATTAGAATTTGTTTTTGCATTATTCCCATCCATGTCTTAGACCTGAGATGGAGCCAACTGCACAAATTTTTCACGTCTACTATGGAAGGGTTACTCTTTCATTACTAAGTATCAGCAGTATGTATGAAATCAGTAGAAGAATGTCTGAGCACCTGTGCCTTTGTAATATGCAAATAGGAATTCTCTCCATTCTTTAGCTGAGACCCTTACATACGTATTTATGTGGAAATAAAACGGCCCTTCACTTTCAGCCAAGGCAGGACTTGTGTTTAAAAGAAGTCGTCTTCATGCAGTACTCATGGTCTTCATAGAAATCAGATGAGGACTGCCTATTATGACCTTTAGTTGAGTATATTGTACACAACTAAAAACCAAAATAAAAGTGGTATCAGATAATGGTTTCCTGTTTGAGGACACAAGCAGTATCCTTGGAAATAGCATTCTTTTTCTGTAACCTTCTAATTTTTCCTGCCTTTTTGGGTTTCAAAATAGCCTGCATGGGTTTTTTGCAGACCAGAGAAGCCAGCAGTGTTGTAGGTGCAGCGTCTTTTTGTTTTCTTCTTCCTTGTTTTGCTGCATGACTTACTTGGTGCATTGTAAGGCAAATATTAAGTGAAGACAACAGAAGTGATGGAATGGCAGCAAAGGTTATGCAGTATGAACTTGAATGGACCCCTCTGTATGAGTGCAAAGAGGAGGAAAAAGTGCTATAAATTTGAAAATTCCTTCAGAGTTTGGAGAAAAATACTGAGCTGACTCTTGCCTGTGTGAAGGCTTTCAGCTAAGTGTGATCCTCCAAATTCCAGTCCCAGCTGACACTATCAGATAATTTTCTCCACCTGTCTCTCTGCAGTACTGTAAGTAACGTCCAACCTTTATTACTGAAGTATTTGAATGTTTTATAGCATCCTGTATCGTTGGCAAGTGGTGTTACTCCCACTGCACAGGTGGGGAAGGGGATAACAAGGGATCTGCCAAGCCCAGCTCTTTTTTGGTTCTTGAGGGCCTCTGCACTGCTGCTGGGGGTTGGATGTCACCATGCAAAGTACAGACATTATCTCTAGAACTGCAAACACTCATCTTTGACTGTGATTTCACTATTTTGTACAATCAGTTAAGGGCTGTGACAGTCTAGCACCACGCCTATGGCTCACCTGAGGTCCCTGACACTTCTTACCATTGTGAGACTTGACACAGAGGGCCCTTCTTGATGGAAGGAATGCATCAAATTCCTCAGTTTTCATTGCTCCAGTGGTTCAGAGCACTGCCCCAGGGTGCCAGGCATGGCATTTCTTACAGTACCAACAAAAGCTGTGATCTTCCGACTGCTGTGGCCTCGGTGCGAGAAGGCCTCTGCTGCTCAGAGGAAGCTTTCTTCAGATCCTGGGACAGCTTCCTGCACATCCCACAGAAGCTATCCTGTGTCTGTACTTAGAAATTTACCTTCTATTGCAGCCAGTAGGAGTTTCAGCAGTGGCTGATGGACCTAAATGTGTTAGAAAAAATAGCTTTACAGAGAAATAATCTCATTAGGGATCCTACTGTGGGTGTCAAAGCTGAAGTTGTTTTGAAACAAAAGAGAGTTTTGCCATTGTAGTGCCAGTGTCATAAATTCACTGACTCTTAGGCTGTCAGTAGGGGGACAGGAGGCTTTGTGTTTTTCACACAAGCAAACCTTTTTGTTTGGCACAGCTTAGGAAAAAGATCCAGAGCAGGTGTCCTTTGAGAAGCAGCATTTGGGACAGGTGACCTTCTGGGGACAGTGTTTTTACTGCTAGCACTAACTCATCTGCAGCTGATGCCAGAGCCATTCAAGTGGGTTCTATCCAAGCCTCTGAGCATGTGGCAGCTTCTGCATCAGGGGCAGCAGCTGGCACATTGGCTGCTTGGTGTGTGCCCTTTCAACAAGTCTGAAAACATTGATGACCAGCAGTATCCTAACACCACAACTTAAAACAACAACAACAAAAATCCCTCCATTGTCTGTCTGACTGCAGATTGCTGCAATTGAAAAGGGAAAAGAAGCTGAAAGTAATCATGCTGGGGGCTGTAAGCGGTTGCTATTCTTGTTCTCGCACTGCTGAGACGGTCTTTAACTGGCAGTTGAAAGGAATCCCACTTCCAAAGAGGGGAAAAAGCTGCTGTGTAAGTTGGATGTTGTTGTATAGCACCAGAGGTGCTTCAGGCTGAGTAGCATTTCACATTTCTTGTCTTATGAATGTTCTGCTCCATTTAAGTTTATCCTCTTATGCCGTAACCCAGTTATTAGAGCTGCCTTGCCTGCTGATTAGGATGCCCTGCAGTTCACTTGTTGGTGAAAAGTCCTGTCACATTTTATTGCCTGTGAATCATCAAGCTTGAATATCTGGGAATAAAGAGCTGTGCACTTTGGCCAGTTCTTACATGGCAGAAGCTTAAATGTGAATTTGGGGCAGCAGATAGGCCTGGGGGTAATGACAGTAAAAAAGAGCACCTGCAATTCTGGAAAAAAAGAAAAGGAAAACATCCTGGCTGGTACCTTTTTTTTTTTTCTGGACTAGTGAAAAGCAGTGTTGCTTGTGCACAGCAATTTATACTACTAAAGCATAAACATATCATGGTATGAACGAGCAGTTTTCTCAGCAGAAAATAACATTTTCACAACATCTGGAATGTTCCTGTATTTGTTAGTCTTCATTTATTCATAATATTGTCACCACTGATTCAATTTTACATCAGACATTGTTGTAGAAAGAAATACAAGTCACAGGAATTAATTCTAGCAGTAGGGAAGTGTTATCTTGTTAATATAAAAATGATTTAACCTGAACAAGGTTTTCTTGCAGTAAAAATAAAACTGGCATGAGAACAGCATGCAGAAGAAAGAAGAACCTTTTTCCCTAAGAGTTTATAGTCTAAAATGATAAATTGGATACATCACAATTAAAAGGCACTAAGTGGAGAATCAATGCTTTAGCCTCAGGACAAATGTCTTCACTAAATTGTGAGCATTCACTCACTGTGTGTTAGATGCAAAGAACCTCAGCTGATTGAACCTCTGGAGCTTTCATGGCACTGTTTCTGTCTCACAGATAGTGGTAGGACTCATCAGATACGTTTAGCATTGTGGGAAAAGCTGTGTAAATTGGAGCTGATTATTGAAAGAAATCTTCTATCTGTTGTGTTTGTGTGGAAGTGCTGCCTCAGCTGGGTTTCCCACAGCAGGAATTACTGCTTGATAAGCTGTGCTATTTGGTGGTGACTGATCATTCCTGAGGACTTCCTGCTGTAAATATTTGCATTGCGCGCTGTCACGTCAGAGCATGGGCTTCTGAGGAGTGTTTGATAATGAAGGACTCTGCTTCATTTCCGTGCATGTGCTGCAAGACAGGATTTTATGAGAGTGTGCATGTACAAGCAGCTGTATCTCTCATTCTATTGGAAGGCTGAATTTTAAAATCTCACCTGTGTCTTCTTTTTCACTTTATGTCTGATTCTGTGATACATGAGTTCTAAAACTGTCCATTTTTCTAGGACATTGCTGTGGAACAAATGTAACAATCTGATTTGGAGGGTGTAGGTATATTTATGGTTCAACAAAGAGCAAATAAAGAGGGAACAGAATCTTCTAGTGGTTTCTGCACTGTTTAGCAATTGAGGTTTAAAAAAAGTTTATGGAAAACACAACATGAGGCTTCTGCAATTAATCACAGCAAAGAATGCCAGCCACGTACATCTTTAACAAGTGTAAGTGGTGTACCTTGAAAAGCTCAGCGTTTCCAGGGAGGAAAGAAGCACTTCTCTGGAAGCTATGGGTATGCTTAGGTGACTGAGTATTTGTCAAAACTGAGCAAGAGAATCCCCTTTCCTTATCTTGAGCTGAGAAGTAGCCAGAGCTTCCCCAGCTGCAGTTGCCTTCCAATACAAGGCAAGGAGCAGCATTTTTAGTACCACCAATGTTCTGTATGCATCTCCCCCTTTTACCTGCAAAGGCAAGTCATTCAGGAATGAAAAAATTCAAGCCAAAATGAGAAGGGGAAATGACTGGAAATATTCACGTAGCTATAAAGAAGCAGTCAAGTACAAAGTTCTCTCTGCCAGCATATGGTAGAGCATATGCCCTTTCCAATGTAAAAGGGCACCTATCAGAAAATATATATGCTAGGAAACAACTGCTGAAAGAGAGTGGATTCTCTGATTAACCATTTGGGGTGAATTATTCTGGAAAAAGTAGCTGATCCATAAACCGTGGAAGAAAAGTGACCTGTGTGGGTTTCTAATCTGTTGGAAGTACCTGCCCATTTTGGGTTGTCCCTGATGCAGGATTTCTTTCACAACAGCAGCAGCGCTGCCCACACCCTGCCTGCATATGTGCTCATACATTGTCACTGGTGTAGGCTAACATCATGAAGTGGTCTAATACGAAGACATGGGCCTTTAAATTCTAAGAAATTACTACACTGACTAGGGAATTGGTTTAGCATTTGAACAGACAGCTCCTTGGCTTTCCATAGGCATTCAAGGAGCAATTTTGTCATTGTATGCAAAAGAGCGTTATGGTGTCATGAGTTAGGAAGCTGTCACAGCTGACAGAAGCTGATCAGAGAAGTTTAGTAGTACCTCTTAGAAGGGAATCAACAAAGATTTGATGTACATAGGGAACACTAGCACTTTCATGTTCAGTCCTGTCTGCACTCATTGTATATTTGCTTTGAATGTTCTAGACAAGGGATACACCAGCAATTTCCATGGCTACAGCTAACATGCTTTCAGAGGGAAGTGGGGCTTTCCTGGTGGAATTTGACCCCACTAGCTACATAATATAAGGGATATACATAATATAATCTGATTTTTGATATCAGAACAACCCTTAGTGTGCTTCTTACATCTGAAAAATGTCATTAATTATTTTTTTTTTTTTCACTTCCATGTTGTTTGATTATAAACCCACAGTAGTGTTTTACAGCCTGATTTGGTCATACTCAGTTCATGTTCAAGCATACTTACTCCCATGAGCAGCCTCTTAATACTTGCACAATTGAGCCCTTAGTTCAGTGTAATTACATTTTTGGTTATGCTTTTCTATATCCTAATTATCACTGATTCAAAGAATTTGAAGGTTAATGACACATTCAAATTAATTCTTATTGCCACCTCAGTAACACAGTCTCTTTTTCAGTATCCAGTTATATAAAGTCTATTGTATTTACACTGCAATTACCCTGTCATGTAGCAAGCACTTCATTTATATGAATTAGTGGAGTTGGAAAGCGTAACCAGGATGTAATTGGTCCTCTGACTGCAGCATAACTATAGTCACTGTGTTACAAATAATAACATTTTTCTTCCTTTTAGTTTCTCTACTCTCATTTTAAATAGGGATGGTTGAGATTTTCTTTAAATAGTAAGAAAACTCATTTGTAATGAAGGTCTCTTCTGAGTGCAGTTTAATAATACTTGCTTTTACAGTTCTGCTTTAGTAAAAGTGTGGAGCATGTGCTGGAACTTCACTGACTTTACAGGAAATATTTAATAAGTTTCCTTCAAATTTGCAGTATCTTTCAAAAAAGAATAGAACTGTCAAATAGGGTCACTTGCATTTTCATTATGACAAATTTCAGATGTGTCAGTGGCTAAAGTAAGATATGATCCAGGTCCATGCTCCTGGTGGCTTTTTTCTCTATCTTGTTATCAACTTTTCAGATGGGTGTGGTTGAAACTCCTGTTACCCTTTTTGATTTATATCCTTTTTGAGAGGTAAGTGCTCATAATCTATTATCTAACAAGCACAAATTGAGCAGGGGAGATACAAACGATTTTTTTTGTGAACATTGATTTTACTGAGCAGCAGCCCATAACTCTCAATATGCAGGTATGTGTTTTTTTATTGTTCCACCCCAGGAGGAATGTCTCAGCTTTTCAGCACACAGCTGTTTGCATATTTAAATGTTATTTAATTTTTCAGTCTTCATAATTTCCTGATTCATCCATATGAAAGACAGGTTATTTGATCATTTTAATGGAATTGCAAACACAAGTACCTAAAATTAGCCTTGGCATCAAAAAGGAGAATGGATTGGAAAAAACTGTGACAAATTCTCCCAAAATATTTCTCAGTGTTTTTTTTCTGCCCAAATCCACCTGCATATTTCATACAGATCTTCAAGCAGTGCATATCTAGGAGAGAAGGGGAAGAGCCTCTCCCATGGTGCACGTGGGATGCGGGGCAGCAGGTGAGCAGGGATCAGTGCTGCTCTTCTCTGGAACGCGGTACTTGTCACCGGGAGGGCTGGCCGTGCTGTAAGAAGCACACTAAGGGTTGTTCTGATATCAAAAACAATCACCATGGAGTTCTGTGTCAAGCAGCGACTCTGCACATATTGTTGCCTTGACAGCCAGTGCCCTTTTGCATCCTGTGGTAAAGCCAGGTAGTATAGGAGAGCATGGAGGAACTAGGCCTTTATATCAAATGCATCCCTGGCGAGTATCAGGCGCTTGAAGCAGGGAAAGGCTGTGTGCCTGTATAGGCAGGGTGGCTGGGGCAGGTGTCCTTTTCAGTGCTCTGAAGCATGGAATGATCTGAAGTGGAAGCTGTGGAGGTCCTGACACTGTCAACTTTAGTCCTCTTTTACCACCTGGCAGGCTTAAATTCATAGAATCCTCACACATGATGTGTTGCTGTAGACATAACTGTAATGGATTTAAACAGGAAAGAGGTGCTATAAGAAAAAGCTGGCATCTTTTAAATTACTGAGTAAAATAATTCTGTACATGTTCTTCCATCAGACTTTTTTCCTATTGTGGTAGTCCAAATGTGCAGTTCTGCAGATTTAAAGCAGAGTAGGACAGAACAAAAAAAAAAGGATTAATGCTACCATTTGCAGGTTCTGTTAACTGTTGTCCATTTATTGCCTTCTCATGGACTCTACTTAAGCAGAACTAATTGTGGGGCTGCTGAGCCATCCCAAAGTATCACTGGCCATAGCCTAGTCTTCACTGTGCAGGTCAGTTACATCAATTTTGGGCTTCTCCCTGTTGCCCTAATTTCTTTGTATGTATTGTTTCAAAGAAAACGCTTGGGTCAAATTTAACCTTTACTGGGCATCTGATAATGTATGAACTTGTAAGTGTAGATTTAGAATGGTTTAATTAGCAGACTTGCAATACAGCAGAGAGTTGAAGTGAAGAAATAAAAAGTATGACAGATGGGAACTGGAGTAATTTTACTTCAGCAACACTAAGAAGACCATTACACAAGCCATTTATTTGTTAATGGGTTCAATATGAGTCTGGTATTTCCCAGCCACTTGCTTTTGGAATGTCTCTTGTTACGGTCACATAATAGCCATAGTAATATCTGCACGTAATATTGCTCCTTTCTGTGGTTTAGTAAATTATGGAGAGATCAACAAATGTTCAGCACACTGCACTGGTGTAATCATCCTTGCTTTAGCCTTCTACATTCTTAGACACTCTCTCCTGCATCTGGTCAGATTAATGAAAACAATGCAGTTCCTGATATTACACAGTGGGTCTGAGGGCAGATATTTTAGCTTTTGAAGGGGGAAGGAAAGAAAGATTTAGACCTGGGGAGTACTTCAGAGCTGAATGTGATAGAGAGCTGAATGAAGGAATGAAGCACCTCCTGTTTCCTCCATTCTAGGAATTATTTGCCATGATAGGGCATGAATCTGATTGGTGAGCACCAGATAAATTACCAGGGGTAGTTTAGACTACATGACACAGCTTTCCAGTATGTTTTAGTTCAGAAGTAGCAAAAAGATTTGCTTTGATGTTGCTTCACAAAATAGATTCTTTCTATTTCCCTTTTTCCCTGCATTTTCTGGTTTGATTTGTTATTGCCAATTTTGTACACATTGATTTCTCATTGAGTGCACTAGAGGCCTGCTAACGAATTCAAACAGACAACATTGTGTTCTACCAAATTTTTGTGTGTGTTTGACTATTATTTACTGAAAGCACTATTTATACTTGGCACAATCTCAATTTAAAAATAAAAAATACACTTTTCACTCAGAAACAAAAAGGACAGGAATGTTGCCAGGGTGAATCCAGTATCCAGCTAGTCCAACACACCCAAGACCATATAAGCTGTAAGAATCCTGCGGTGCATGGGCATGAAACCCTCTAGGTCAAATTTGGTATGTCTACAGTACTGCCCGATGGGGCATAAAGAGAAAAAGACCAGGGTTTGATGTTCTGTGTTCCATTTTCTTTCCAGGACTGCTTATCCACATCATGACTTGCTTTAATGTTTCCTTAATGTCCTTTCCTGCTCTGCACTGGAGCTGCATAGAGAGGCAGTTGTTGGAAAAGTTCGTGTCCCTGCTATAAGTGGGAGGCTTGATGACTGCAAGTCATTGGGCAGGGAAATAATTTTGAGGAGCTTGTCAGCTGTAAGCTTTCTGAGTCCCCCCACAGGGTCAAATTTTCCCCTTTAATTAGGCCTTACAAGTGAAAAAAAACAACTTTGCTTTCTTTAGTTTTTGCATTTGCCTTTGTTTAATTTTATTGTCTTCTCCCACCTTCCGGGATTAGCAAAAATGGAGATAAGAAGCTGCTTATCTCTCCTATCTCTGTATCAGTTAGCACTGCTTACAGCTTTACTACGTTTCCTTTTACTGAAGTTCTTCTACAGTGCTTAGATGTAAGTGCATCAGATGACATGTGATTCTGATCTGCATCTTCTCTTGGACAATTTTTAATACAAAATTAAATTCCTGTTGAAGGCATAAGCAGACATTTTTAGAATCTCTTATAATCTCTTATAATCTCTGCTACTCATGAGTTGAAGATCTTTGTGTGTTTATATGGAAACATGGGGAGAAGAAATGTTGAGTGTGGATAACAACCTCATGATTTTGTGTAGAATTGCAACTGAGGTATAGAACTATAGAATAGAATCATAGGATTGTTTAGGTTGGAAAAGACCTCCAGATCATTAACTCCAACCTCTGACTGATCACCTTGTCAACTAGACCATAGCACTAAGTGCCAAGTACACTAGTTTTTTGAACACCTTCTGGGATGGTGACTCTACCACCTACCTGGGCAGCCCATTCCAATTCTTGAAAGCATTGGAATTCCAATTGAATTTCAATTTCTTTCATTGAAGAAATTCTTCCTGATGTCCGAACTGAACCTCCCGTGCTGCATCTTGAGGCTATGCCCCACTTGCCACAACCTCCTTGCAGGTAGTTTTAGAGAGCAATAAGGCCACTGCTGAGCAGCCTTTTCTCCAGGCTGAACAACCCCAGCTCCCTCAGCTGCTCGTAGAGGACTTAGCCTCCAGACTGTTCACCAGTTTTGTTGCCTTTCTCTGGGCTGCCTCCAGCACATCAATATCTTATTTTAAGTGAGGGACCCAGAACTGAACAAAGGACTTGAGATGCAGCCTCACCAGAGCCCAATAAAGAGGGACAATCACAGACCTGCTCCTGCTGGCCACACCATTCCTGATCCAGGCCAGGATGCCTTTGGCCTGCTGGGCTACCTGGGCACACACTAGATTCTGCTGCTGTCAGCCAGCACCTCCAGGTCTTTCTCTGCCAGGCAGCTTTTCAGCCACACTGTCCCCAGCCTGTGGCAATGCCTGGGGTTGTTGTGACCCAAGGGTAACAGCTGTCACTTGGCTGTGTTGAACCTCCTATAATTGGCCTCAGCCTGTCCAGATTCTACTGCAGAGCCTTTCTACCCTCCAGCAGATGAACACTGCTGCCTAACTTAATGTTCTCTGCAAACTGAGGGGGCACTCAATCCCCTTGTCCAGATCATCAATAAAGATATTAAACAAGGTGTGCCCCAATAACCCCACTAGTAACCAGGCAGTAACTGGATTCACCACAACTCTCTGGGCCCAGACAACCAACCAGTTTTTAACCCAGCGTAGAGTGCACCTCTCCAAGCCATAGGCTACTAGCTTCTCCAGGAGAATGCTGTGGGAGACAGTATCAAAGGCTTTACTTCTGCCTTCTGCAGTAGAAGACCTTTGAAACAGGAATGGCGTTAATTAGCTAAGAAATCTGAATCAGCAGGGATGAGATATATGAGTTTCTGTATCTACTGGCCTTCATGCCCCAGTGTCTGTTTTAAGCCTAGCTGGAGATAAAGCACCATGCAGTCACGCACTTAAGCCACCGCCTCCCCACCTACCTCCTCCCCTCTCCACCTACCTCCTCCCCCTCCATGAAATGGAGAAGAGAATCAAAGTTAAACTTGTATGTTGAGATAAGAACAGTTTAATAATTGAAAATAAATTAAAATACAGTAATAATGTTAAATTATGATGATGATAATAATAATAATAATAGTAAAGGGAAAAACATGCACAGTAGAATTGCTCACCTCTTGCTGACTGATGCCAGACCCCCTTTCCCAAACCCAGATCAATTTTCCTGCTAGGTAGCTCTCCCCAGTTGATATACTGGGCATGATGTTCCATAGTTATCTCTTGAAATATCCCTTTGGACAGTTTGAGTCACCTGTCCCAGATGTGCTACCTCCCAGTTTCTTTTGTGAATCTCCTCACTGGATCACCATGAGACAAGAGAAAAAAAAGTCCTTGACATGGGATAAAAACAACTTGGCAAAAGCCAATGCATCAGTGTGTTATCAATGCCATTCTTATTCCAAATCCAAAACACAGCACCTCTAACAGCTACTGAGAAGTTAATTCTACCCTAGCTAAAACCAGGACACCCAGGAAGTCATTTCTAGTCATGTTTCTGGGAGGACATTGTGCCTTCATCAAGACAAGAAGCCCATGTTTTGGTTATGCTGACACTTTTTCAAAACTGTCTGACTTAATGTATGAATTCTAATTGTTCAGATTCAGATTTTTTAATGATGACCCATCTTTAGTGCCTGCAATTTTAAGCTAATTTTGCCCCTTTCTAATGTCTTGTTCAGCATTGTTATATAGCACTGCTATTGGTCATCTTCCACCTCAGATGTGGGTGACAATGTTTTACTTCTTGGGTATGCGCTAAGAATTAATGTTTTCCAAAAGGGTTATGAATTCTCAAAAAAAAGTTGTTATCATAGACTTTAATCTGCTATTAATTCCAATTAGCTGATGAGACAAAGCAGAAGACTTAATAGTAAATATTAGCTATGGTGAAAAGCACAGTGGTCAGGTTTCTGACTGACATGTCCGTTCAGGGAAATTGGCATACTGAGCTGTGCTGATTAGTGTAGAACAAAGAAGAAATTACTCATGTTGAAGGAGGAATGCAAATATTAGCTGAAAGACAGCTGTTTGTGTGGATAAACCTTCTCAAGATGTTGAATAAATTTTAAAATATGTACAGGGAAAAACATGAACTCATTGCTTATCCAAAGCAATGAATAAAATCCCAAATGGCTCTTTAAGAGCTTGCAATGAATGAGGCAAAATAAGAAGATGGAGGTGAGACAGTAAATGAACTTGTTTTGTAAAATTCTCATGGTAACTTTTGTAACAGTAGAAAAATAAGACATCAGAAAAACAGTAAAACAGCAGAATTACTGTCTTATAGTTTTATTTTTTTAAATATCTGTGATGTTTGTAAAACAATGTTAGGATGTCAGAGGCTCATCTTATTTTTTGAAGGTGGTCTTTTATTTAACAGTATTTACTACTGTGTCTCAAACACACTGCAAAGCAAGTGAAAAGGTAAGAGGAACCCTAATCTGCAGGGAGAGATAACAAAGGTGTGGTTATGGGCTTTAAATCTATTGGTGTAGATTTACAGTATCCTGAGAGCCAGATCCACTGAAGTAATAGAGATCTTTCTGTCTATTCAGTTGGTCCTTCTCTCAAATCCGGGGTGAACTACTGCACAAATATAGGCTAGATGTAAGTTATTTTCATTGTCTTTCTTTGTGTGGCCGTTTTTAATTACTGCTATAAGGCACGTCACTGCGGACAAGCTGCTTTGGAGTCTAATGCAAAGTTGAGTTAAATTGATTTTGGTTGTAGATTATTTTTTTTTTGGTGGTTTGTTTTTTTTTGTTTTTTTTTCCAGAAAAGAGCATAGGGACTTAGCTGTGGTTTCTGTCTGAGGTCTCCTGATGCACTGACAAAGCTGCCTGTGCTCTGTGTTGCAATCAGATCCATAGCCTGCAGGTTTTCAGATGAGAGGGAAAAGTTTAGGACACATAGATGAGAAATAAGCTGAATATGTAAGTTGTGAATTTGCTGTGCAAAAACAAAGTGCAATTTTACAATTCTACAATTTTACATCAAAAGCTTTGATGCATAGATGAGAATACTGATAAATTCTTGGGTAGGTGTACAGATTATAAAGTCTCTGAACCACCCACAAATGTATCACAGATTTTAGTAGAATCACATATTCCTAAGCTAAAGGATGCTGTGTTCCCTGTGGCCACCTGGAAAGCTGGCACAGTGGGAGGAAAGCTGGGAGATAGGTACAAGACCTCTTCTTGTGTCCACACATCTGTATCCCAAGTATCTGAATATCAGCCGAGATAAGAACTTAAGCCGAGATGGGCAGTTGTCTGCCCAGTCTCTCACTCAGCAATTTTCAGTAAATTTCAGCATCTCTCATGTACCAACATGCCTGTTTTCAAGTACAGCGTGGATTTCTTTACATCAGAACAGCAGCCAAACAGCCAGACATGAAGAGGTAAAGAAGGAGGTCACTGAATTTGTTAAAGCCACACCTGTAGCCTGCACTGATCTGTGCAGCTCTGCAGTGAAGATTCATATCTTCTACAGCTGATAAATGCCAACAATTTAGTACTGATTGGATTTTCAGTAACCAAGGACTTTCCAGCAGCCAGAATAATAGAGAAAAATAACTTAGTTTTCTTGAAATATCTTTGTTTTGTTTTCTTGTCTGCTTTCCTTTGTCCTGGAAAGAAGAGGGACAGGGAGAAAGATCTGGGGAGAGAAGAACATTATTGCAGTTTTGCAATGCATAATTCTTTATAAAAATAGCCAGTACTTAAGATCTCTTCTGAAATAACTCATACCCTCAGATAACCTTAAATCAGCAAACATGACTGAGGAAATGACTCTATGAGGTGAAATTGCACGCACTTATAACTGGTGGATTTGTAGGTAATTTTGAACATTTGTGGATAACCTGCAATAACTTGCAGGTCATTTCAGTAGAAATACCCTAAGTAGGTGATAAAGAGGAGCAAGTGATGACTGAAAGCCAGAAGGTTTTTCAACATCCCAAGAGACACCAGTGCTTGCAGGTATCTGCCCTATTTAGTGTGCATGGATGTCCAGGTGCACATGCATGCAAGCCTTATAATGTTTTATCTGTATGTTGAGTATATCTTGGATTGCCTGTACTTCACACAAAACCTGGGTGATCTAAAAATACATTTATAATGTTGCCTTGGGAAAAAGTTATAATGGGAGACAGCTAAAAAAAGAAAGATGGATTAAAATTTATGTATCAAGAGGCAGACTTTGTGCTTCACACTTATCTTTTAGGTTTGCATTTCCTGATTTCTTGGAGCTTGACAGGATAATCATGTTCCCTTAACATAGTTTTGTTGATAAAGTTATATAATATCGCACACTTTTTAAAATAATTTTTTCCTAATACTATTACTTGGACCTCTTTTATTCTCAGGCTTTTTTACAAGTGGGGAAATCGATGTAGGTCAGTATGTTATATATCAGCAGATGTGCATAAGAATATTTCTTTAATAGAATTGTGAGCCCTTTGTTCATTTTTAATCCTTGAATCTCTTGAGAAATATTTTTCTTTTCCATTAAATATCTGGGTCTTTTTTTTCCTGACTGGCTAGCTGAGTTCTCAGGCAAGCTTGTTTCCATTTGTACTGAAAGCATGCAGCACCTCCCCACTCAGTATCTCCACTTTAGAAGCAG
This sequence comes from Cettia cetti, assembly GCA_013401135.1. Classification (NCBI taxonomy): domain Eukaryota; kingdom Metazoa; phylum Chordata; class Aves; order Passeriformes; family Sylviidae; genus Cettia; species Cettia cetti. The sequence goes on along the minus strand of VZUI01038338.1, from coordinate 2,470 downwards.
GCTTAAATTCTTACATCTGTAAAGTCTGATGGAAGGCAACTAAATTGTTCTTACATGCTTCCCTTTTTTACTCAACAAGACTGATTTTTATTTACACTGAGGCAGATTTTGCCATTACACCTATGTGGCAGGACTTTGTGGTGAACCTAAGTATAAACCACATTAATTAGACCACATGTTGATATCCTTAGCAAAGGTCAACCAGCACCGCTCATAATACCTAACTAACCCTGGGTAATTAATAAGCTCCAGTTCACAAAATGCATAATGGACTATATCTCAGATACCAACACATTTGTGACTTTTTTTCTGGCAGACTGTATCTGTACTAGGACTGTGATTCCATAAGTGAAATGTTTGAGGGCAACCCAGGGCTGTTACTGTACACCTGAGTCAATTACATGGGGATAGTTAATATGTAATATCAGAAAAGTCTGGAAGTGCCACTGTTGTCAGGAAACCCTGGTTTTTAAAGCAGCCTGTTTATTTCTCATATTTTTCCCCAAAGGATCTCACTTACCTTTGTCATGGGCAAGTTTGGAAGCTGCTGCTGTCAGGTTTGAGTTCTAACAAAGTTGTAGTGATCACTGTTGGAGTATTGAGAATTTTCTGATGTTTGGCTTGGGTGTTTTGAGATGTAGCTGAAAGGGCAGAAGGGAATTTTTTTAGGATGTAAATATCTGGAATTTTAGAAATTATCTTCCTACTTTCCTTAGGGCATCCTCCACTGCTTTTTCCTTTGTTTTCCACTTTTGTTCTATAGACCCTTGTCTTTTTTCCTCTTTTCTGGTTCCAGTTTTTCCTCTTCTAGTAAATTTCCTTCACTTTTTTTTTTATCTTCTTCCTTTCAAGGTTTTGAAGAGCTTCTGGATTAGGAGAGGTTTAGACTGAAAACAATGCTGAGCATTGACCACAACCAGCATTTAGGACTATTTGGCTGCCTCTGAAATAGGTAGTGAAAGGAACAGGGCTTATGCCTTTATTAATATTCAGCTCTTTATTAAAGAGATCAGCTGAATGGGAGAAGCCCAACAAGGTTTGCCCTGGATGGGGGAAGCCCCACAAGGTTTGCTCACATTGTTATAGCAACCCAGAAGAATCAGGAGGTGCGCAGGACTGTCCCTGAAGTGTAGACCACAGATCCTGACTTCTTGTCCTCACAGGAACACCCAGAGGCTCTCTCCTCTAGTTAGCTTTCCTCTCCCATTGCACACCAGTCTGGTTCTTTATAGATCATGGTGAGCCTTCAAATGGTGCATCTACTTCTTCAGCCAGGACATCATCTGGTTCCCTCTTACTGTGTCCAGTTTTTTTTTTTTTTTTTTTTGTTGGGTTTTTTTTTTTTTTTGGGGGGGGGTGTTTCTTTCCCAGAAACATTCCCAAGATGCTGAGGGCCGGTCCTATTAGCATAGCCTCCCTCTCTGGTCACTGCTTCACCCCTGCCGCGAGGGTAATTCCGGAAAGAGGTGTATTGCCAGGCAACAAGGACAGGGCCATTAGCCAATATTTCACTTCTTTTAACATTCAAATCCAGGGGCCCCATATGGGCTGGGTGGCTACTCGGTGGGGGGCATTCCCCTCCCCACAGGCTCCTTTGGGAACCCGACTCCCACAACTGCGGCACCAGGGACTCAGCCTAGCTATGTCGCAGGGCCACTGCAGCACCAGGGACAGCCCCCGCGTCCAGCCAGGATTTGTTCGTACCAGGTAGCTGATGACTGTGTGAGGCTCACAGTGGGGTCAGAGGTGGCAGGAGTGCCTAGGCATGTGAGATATCTCCTGTCTTGCTCTGGAGGTGAGCTGTGGCCATGTCAGGCTTAGTTTATGGGTCTGATGTAGTAAATGATTTCCCTGAAATGACAGCACTCCTGCATTTCGTTGACACTGCTTTCCCCTCCTGTTGTACTTAATGACTTTATGTTCAGAAGACTTGCATCCAGTATGCCAAATCCTTCACAAGGCTCTTGGTGGTGACCAAATTGCTGGAATGAATTAATCTCTTCCTGGAGATCAGATTTTGTAAAAGCTGCTTCTCCACGAAGTTCTTCCTATATCCCAGGTTTGCTTGGTGCCTTGCCACACCCATTTTCAGAATGAGTCTGGCCTCTTGTTTCTTCCTTTTGTTATAAATATTAATAATCAAATTTTTGATTAAAAATTAATTTATTGAAATTTTGACAAATATCAAGAAAATAAGATAAAAATATGAAAAGCCACATTTAAGAGAGCAACAGCCCTGAACCCGGGATCAGGACTGGGTGAATGGATTTCAGCTTTAACAGCTTGTCCCCCAGTTCACAAAATCCATCTCTCGAGCTGCAGTTTTTATAGTTTTCTGGCTGCAACTGCTGGTGTTGGAATTTCTTGCCTTTTTCCATATTCATTGGGATTTCTTTTCCTTGCCACCTGTGTTTAGAAAGGTTTTCCGGGGATCAACAGATTTATGTGGAATAGGTTGGTTTTGGACAGA